>JASANF010012382.1:0-84889 GCA_030248245.1 Trissonchulus sp. WLG1_4 | reverse complement strand
TTAGTTCAGCAAAGGCAAATTAATTAGGTTTCACTTCGTACAAGTAAAGTAAAGGAAAAAAGTATAAAAAAGTGGAAACGCCTAGTTTCGACCTGAGTGTCAACTTCATTGCCTGTGTTTTCTTGTTGAGACTCAGGTACACATATTTAATTAAACTATAAAAAGTGAAAATAATGAATACATTGTAATATCATATTTTTGAGGGTAGATATATCACCTGCTAGCTAGGCAGCGCGATAGATGCGTATTAAACGTGCTGGAATGAATTCAGGTATGCAAGTGTTTACTGTTCGTTGCTTCGTTCCATGTTTCATCAAGATTAAATTAAGTTGTCTCTTTCTGGAAGAAACGTGACACACCATAATACATATATTGCCTTTATTAGCCTTTATGCGGCTAATTTTTAATGAATCTAATGTTCAAAAGTAGCAACACTGTATATTACAGTGCTCTAGAATTCTAGATATAGAGAAAGCCTTTAGAGATATCATAATGTGACAACGTTTTTTAAACCAAACGCGAAGCGAAGACAAAAAAATTGCTTAATTTTGACTGAACAACAATGCATATATACTGCTTCAACAAAATATCCACTGATCTTGACCTCAAAATTGTTGAAAATAAAATGCTATGTAATATATTTCTAATGCTTTGCGAACGCTATGGATAAGTATATACTTTTTGATCGTTTGCAGTTCTTCCACTGATGCTTAATGAAAATACCGCACAGCAAACAAATGCCTAGGAACCGTGTCAAAAATATTTCGTATATACGCCAAATTTCAATACGTTTTCAAGTGTATAAATTGAATTCGTATATACGATTTTTAAATCGTATATACGAATTTTTTCAGGTTTAAAATAGGCTTACTCATTGATTCACGTATACATAGCTCACAAGTGGTTAGGCCTAGGCTTTCTAGCTTCATGTTGCGCCAGGCGTATGTGATGTGATAAAACACAAATGCATGCACTAGCACTAGCATAGTAACGTGATACTTACAGCATATTGCCCTACACACTTTACGGACAACATAGAAAAAGTGACAATGCGATTTGAGAATTGTATATACGTTTTGAAAATACGAATTGAAAATCGTATATACGATTAAACGTATAAATATTTTTGACACGGTTCCCTACACAATGAGTCAACAATATCTTACCTAAAAGTAGGCCATCCATTGAAACTTAACCTTTGATTTTGTTTTCAGTACCTACAAGCGGCTAAAAAACGGTTATTTTCAATATTAGGGTTTTTGCAAAAATTTTAGGCCACTGAATCAAACAATTACCTGTTGGAGCTGTAAGTTGTTGAGATTTATATTTTATAACACGTCTACAATCCCCAGGCATCCCACTAACTTTTTTTATTATCCAGTCAACTTAATGAGGAAATAGCATCAAAACAAAAGCACCGCACATTCAACGTAGGTATTCTGTAATGATTAAAACCTTCTAAAAATGTCCACAAGTAAAAAATCAAAAAAGTCAGGGACACGCCTAAGGATTTTGACCGTTACATTACTGTGCCAAAAATCGTGCTCAAGCATCAATTGTAACTTGAGTTCTGTGGGCGCAAACTTTACATAGGGGGTGTTAGCGAATTTGGATTAACAGGATGCGATTAACTGAATTAACTAAAATAACTCGACATAGAATTTAAGTATCTTTCCAAGAATTTGCACGTTTGTGCAATTAGTTCTCAGGAGCAAGAAGTAACTGTGTCGAATTTGAAAAAGAGTTATTCCAGTTAATTAAGTTAATCTAATCCAGTTAATCCGAATTTGTGAACAGGCCGATAGAAATCACAAAAACCTAAAAAACGCAACTACAATCCAGGTGTGAAATGGTTTTAATACAGTAACTTAGATTAATCCACATGTTTTGACACATTACAAGCTGAAAAAATATGAAAGAATAATACCTGCGGCTTTTATGGTAAATATTGAAACAGAAATGCGATTTTTATTATTACCGTTCGCACTTCCCTTATCTTGTTTCAGGTGTTGGAAAGTATTTTTAGAAGCTTGCTTTCTGAAATCTCAGTCATACTTTTGCCTCTGAGAAATACTGCTTACATATATCCTCTTGCTATTATTCCGTTGTTAATTTTAGTTCACTTCAAAACAAGAATATAAACCTCATATTACCTTCAAAATAAGCTAGAATATAATATTATTAGATCATGATTAATATGCATTTATGATGTGTCTATAGAAACATATGCACAAGTGAATTGAGTGAGAAGTGCACAAAATTATGTATGTATAACATAAGATATGTAGCATACGAATAATTTTAGTATACATATATAGCGTTAGAATAATAGTAAAAAATTTCGGTTAGCCGAGGTTAAAACTTTGTCATCTTGCAGTAAATGATTAAGCAATCCATTAATTTAACGCGCTTTGTCTCACCAATAGAATTGTGAAACTCCAAAATGGCTCCGACTTCCATAACGAAAGTTATGCGGCTTTTTCAAATGAATTCTATAAAATACTTTTATCATATATAATTATTAAATAGTAATAACTGTATACAAAATTTGTTCTTTTTCTCTTTACCTTAAATGCGCTATAACTGTCCTTTATATTCTACTAATAATGATAATGAAGTGGTCGACAAATGTACCCAGAATCGGAAATTTTCCCTACTTGTTCTCTAGACGGTCACCTTTCAATTCAAATCTATTCGGCAGATTCCTAAGTTGCACGCCACGTAAAGTAGAGTTGTTGGCTTATTGCTGCGAGCAACGTTTGATGCGATGTCACGGAAAACACAGTACTTATTATCGGCTCGATCAGAAGGTCGAACAAGAAACTTTAAAAATAATAGAAACTTTTTCACATGTAAGTGTATTAATAGCTATCACAACATTTCTGATTGATCTGCTGTTTAGAAACTCAGAGAAGGTTTTAACAGTGACATAGCATCACTGAAAACCTTTGAACAAGACCTCAAAACTTTTGAAGCGCCGGCATCAAATTAGAAGTCGCCAAAACCAGCTTATTATTGAATGCTTTTTTAAGTTTTAACCTCTGCCTTATTTAGCAAGTTTTGATGGTTTTAGTTTCAGTGGAAATTAGCAATACTGTGTTTACTTGTTCGTTCTTTGTAATGTTTTTACAGTGTTGTTACAGACAAAGCAAGTTTCTTCTGATTAACTTCTAATTAGGTCACGAACTTTTGGACTTGAATCTCTTGCGTTCAAAATAGAAAATTAAATAATTAATATTTTGGATAAATCTGCTTTGATGAACGCCATGAAAGGAAATTTACTACAAATTTCAGTTAGAATATATGGTCGCAGAGTTTATGTCGAATTCGCTAAATTGAAAATTTTTATGTTATTTTTATGTAATCCTTGAATTTCACAATTTTTAGAAAATGTAGTCATAAGTCAAGGTCATAAATCACTTTGAGGACTGTTGCACAATCGGTTGAACCTAAAGCCTCGAACAAACAACAAACGAACTATCAACAAAAGAACGAAAAAGTGAAATAAAGTTTTATTCAAGAACAAGTAACATCACTACAAGTAATCGTAGTAAAATGACAGCTCAGCTCAAAATGTAGCTTCAAAGATGGGTGGCTCGAATTCTGCCTGAGTACTGGGTCAGGGTCACATACCAAGAGTACAGAATGTACTCTTGTTCATACCCATTCGCATACTGTCTAATAATAAGCTTCTTCTGTTGCTTGACAGTTGAATAAAAAAATCGATTACTTATTTCTTAAAGTAAAAAGTAGCCGTTCTAAAAAAGTTTTCCTAAAAAAATGTTGCTATAAGATTGATTTTGGTTTTGTTCACACCACTGTAAGTAAATTATGTGATTAACCTCCACAAACTATTTAAAATTCAACAGGAAAAGAAGAAAGCATGGAGTACCATTAGACTATTCTGAGTTATGTACATCCCACGGACATAAAGCTAGTTTCGTCTGAGAACGCATCCTATTAAGAGAGCCTTGCTTTTAAATGAGGGCTTTCTTGGGCTAGGTATGTACATAGGTTGGAATGAGAGGTATAATTTTATTCCCAAAGGTTCATACAATTTATACCTAAGTTTTGTTTCATTCGTTTAATTTGAAGATGATTCAACATTTCCCTCAAGATTGTTTTAAATTATTTTTGATTTTTCAGAAAACATCAAAAATTTTCTTAAAGAAAAGTTTCATAATACCTACATAACAACAAATATATGTACATATGTGTCGTAGCCAAACTTACAATTCAGCCAAGGTTGCAATTGTAGAGACTTTGACTGAAAAATTTTCGTTCTTGTGCGTGCATGTCTATTATAGAGCAAAAAAGTTAAACTTTATTTTTAACTAAAATTAAAAGAGTTAGGGGTCATACTTTAATTTTAACTAACTACAAAAAAGTTAGAGGTCAAGTTAGGTTACTTTAACTGTAACTTTACTTAGATTAAAACACCCTTACTTTAACTTTAACATTAAAGTTATTTAAAATAGTTATATCAAAGTCATTGATTTTGGGCTTTTTTAATTTTTTTCAACTTTAACTTAAATTAGAACCAGAATCTGACTAACTTTAACTTTAACTTTAACTTAAATGAAAATGGTCTAATTCTTTTGCCCTATTGTCTAATACGTTGGCCTCATGCAGGGTCAAACAGTCGTTCAACAGTGAGAATTAAGAATCCTAATTTTGGCTGAGAATTTCAGCCAAACTCACAACAATTGTAATTTTCTCTGATTTGTAAGTTTGGCTACAACATATGTATAAAATGATTTTATTTTTAACTTTCCAATAACACTAGTTTTTTTATTACTATATTTTTCTCAAATAAACATGTTTTAAATATTTCATTTTTTGCACAAGCATTCTGCCGTTTATAAAAAAGAAATTGTGTTAAAACTTACATAGTGGTATCTGAAAATGAAGTCTAAAATCAATTAGGTTTTACGTAAAAATACAACTCTGCTTAGTAACTCAACCGCTTAAAACCACAATTCAAAACACGCACGTTAATATTATGTATTTTACAAGTGTGTCTCAACGAACATAATGTAATGTTAGGTATTGTTAAAGCAAATGATCAGCAAGCGATACCTAATGTGCTTGTCATCCTATTTAAAACATCTTAAACATTCGTTGCACCAAAAGTACATAATGGCGTTTCATTCCTATAAAAGGCAATCACTTATTGTTAATTCATGGTTTATTTGCAAAGACACTGCAAAGGTTTGTTAGTAACTGGCAAACTTTCAGCAAAATTGTTTGATAAACTTTTGTGCTATGAATTTTTCTCAATTTCTCAAAGGCTTGTCATTGAGATTTGAGCCCGGATTGAAAACCGAAAGTCACCACTGCTCCAGGACGCCACAGAGACGTAACAGTTAACTTCTACCAAGAGTAGAGTATGACACTCCCCCCTATTATGCCTTGCAGCGCACGTCCAATGCGAAGCGCGAAATAGGCCATTTATGTACGGTTTTGAGGGGGGAGCTATACCCCCCTGACTGAAGACACCGTACCCAACTGAGGGGGGGGTGCCCACCCCTCAGTTTGATACCCCGTACTCAACGGAGAGTTGGTACCCCCCTCTCAAAACCGTACATACATAAAAGGCCTAGTTCGCGCTCCGCATTAGACGCGCGCTGCAAGGCATAATAGGGAGAGTGTCATACTGTTCCTATTATGTACTCTTGCTTCTACTATTGTACCTAGGTCATCAATTAACAAGAACGTTTGAAATTCCGAGTATGCATGTTGTCATGAATGGGTTGTACGATTTGTAAACACAAGTCAAATTAAGATGTTAGGAAAGCTCAATACTCGGTGTCAAGTCGTATTGATGATTAGCTATGTGAAAGTTCATTTTTCCTGTCGCTACCACAGTAGCGACAGGACCTTACATTTGATTTGCTCTAGCGAATTACACGTCTTACGTGTATTCGCTGTGGCAAATGAGTGTGTGGGTCTGTGTGTAATTTTAGTATTGTGTGTGATCGTGTTTTGTGTGTGAGCTGGCCCAGGCGGCCAGCCAGCTAGCTTCTTTTGTTGTTGTTGGTTACTGTAGGTCTAAAATGGCGAGATGTGTTTATTTAGTTTTCTGAAAAACTAAGCATAAAATTTTTTCTGACCGAAATTTTCAGTGTGAAAAATAGGATGCGAAAACCAATTCCAAGTTTTTGAGCTCCATTAAAGCATTAAAAATTGTAACCAGAAAGTCAAAGTAAAATTGTAACCATTGTCAAAGTTAATTCACTGTTGAGTCAAACCGTTTCGTCGCTACATATGTATATAATTAGTGGAATAAGCCTTTACCAAACTAACCACTTGAATAAATAACTTTTTTACTTACTTTCATCAAAAGCACATAATAGGGAAGAGTATGACACTCTTCCCTATCCTAGCTAATCGGCCGGAACGATGCTCCGGCCGAGCCCATTTACGCCTTGATTTCAGAGGGGAAGGGAACATGTCTTGATTCAAATGGGGGGACCCCGCCTCAAACCAGGAAAGTGTGTTGATTTCAGGGGGGGGGGGGGTACGCCCCCTCGTTTCAGCACATCACCAGCTCACCACAGAGTTTATGCTGGTTCACTGCACACGCCATGGGCAAAAATTTAAAGAAATGGATGATTGAAATTGATATATTATATTAGACTACTGAATCATCTAAAAATCAACTTCGTCAGTATTAACAAAATTTTCGGGTGAAGAGACGCTTTGTGACCAAAAAAACGTTTTGTTGCGAAATATGATTTACACGTAAAATTGAAATTTCAAGAGCCCCTAGTCAAAAATGGGCGATAGCTTCGATTCCAGTTTTTTACATCTGCGATGCACCTCTATCGCGGCTACAATGTGTGCAAGTTAGAAGCAAATCGGAGCGCTTAAACTTTTCACTTATACAGGTAGCCCCCCCCTAAGTCCTGTGGTTGTGGGTAAGCCATAGAATCCAGTGTGCGTGTTGCTTAGGACGCCTACATGTGAATGTGAATGTGCTTCTTGCTTGAGACATCGAATTGGGCACATGAATAAGGTCGTTGATTAAGTTTTCTTGCAGTATCGCAAAGATTTGAAGGGAGAAAACTTTCGTAAATAATAATTGAGACCTAAAAAATTTGCGGCTGTGGCACAGTCTTTAGCAATCTCAATATCGGCGTGGGCGTAGTTACCAGCACTTTTAGCTTTCCTATTTTTTCAAAATTTAGATATTAATTATTGCAGCATAATTTATTACTTAACTATTTCTGAATGGCAAAAAATAGATTGTAAGCATAGATGCACATAAGGAGGGGCAGGCAGGTTATCTACCCCCCTCAGGGGGCCTAGGACCCCCCTCTCAGATAGCGGCAACCCACATCAAATCAAGCTCCCACTCCCCCTCTTGAATCCGGAAAAGTGCACCAAAATTGAGTAAGAAATCGAATACCGTAACTGCGAAAATTTTCCGGCTATTGCCGGAAAAACAAAACAAAACCAGAACCACCCCCCGCCCTTCGCCGGAGGTCCGGCACCCCACCCTTACCAGCTGCTCCCGTGCATCTCCGATTAACTATTCGTGATTAACTGATTAACTATTTATGCTTTTTTAATTGTCAGCATATTTTACTGATGTCGGATAAATGAATAGGCTGGGTTTACCAATTGTTCTCGAATAATACCAAAAAACCTTTCCGGATTATTAAAAATATGTATAGCGACAGGTTAAACTTCCTTAGAAGCAATTTCTTCCAAGTAATTCAATTCCACCGACAACGATTTACACTAAAAATTACTGCTACTGTTGGAAATTGCTGACCGGCTGGTCGTGGCCATGGATCAGAACTCTATAAATTTTGCATAAAATTGCTGCTTGTTATCTGATAAAGCTTGTCATCCCAACGTGGGTACGGTTAGCTGAAGTGGTTGAACTGAACGTCTTATTGTTAATCAGAAAGCCAACGGTTCGAGCTCGCTTCGGCACGTATCCAGGTGATGAAGATGACACAAACTATGCAAAAGGAATTCGGAAGGCACCTAAATTTTAATGCTAATAGTTAAGTTAAATTGTTATAAGTGTTAATTGACACTAGAAACTTGACCTACCCAAATTTGCATATGAGAATGAGCTATTGAATGAATATACATTATGTGGCCGTTGAGAGGGCCGCGTAAATAAGCAGTGGAAATGGAAGTATTTGTTCTTCCAGTGTTATTTGACACAAGAAGTTAGACCTGCCCAAAATATGAGATAAGTGTGTTCATGCACAGATTTGGCAAATCCTATACAAACCAAGTATACAGGACTTATCGGTGCTGCAGAACAACTGCTCTACAAACTAGAGTTCGCAACGGGTCGACATTTTTTGACCCGACCCGACCCGACCCGACATAGATTCCAACCCGACCCGACCCGACCCGACCCGAACCAACCCGACTTTTGGTCAAGCTGCTATACAAACTCTCAAATACAAAACTTTCTTGTCAATTTTCTGTTGTTAGTTTTTCGTGATATGTAGGTAATGCGCTCCGCGAATCTCCAGTCTAGTACTAGTCATTGTGCTAGAGTCCATTAGCTCGAGAAAACCGTCAAAATGGCAAAATTGAACGTCAAATCTAGGAATTACACCCAAATTTTTGACCCGAACTGACCCGCTCAACCCGCGGGTCGGGAAATCTCAACCCGACCCGACCCGTGAAGGCCCAACCCGACCCGACCCGACCCGACCCGACCCGCTTGCGAACTCTACTACAAACCCAAACCGTTGTAATGACAACTTTAGTAGCAGCAGTTTTCAATATTCAGAGCATAAATTTTCACAGTATGGAAAAGCAATTATTATTCATTACCAAATTAATGACTTTTGAAATTTTTACTCGACTGGAAAATAAACGAATGTTAATTGCGTAAAAAATATCTAGTACGCGATCAAAAAATGTTTTTGACATAATTATTAATGCCCATTTCATCCGAGGAAACAGTATTTTGTTTTTTGCATGGGATGTAACCTAACGTTGTGCTTTAGAATATTGCATAGAATGTGTCATACGATATGGATGCAATTTATGGCCTTAAATATGTAGAATACGCGTTTAGATTCAGACCAGACTGTTTGGCATTTAACCGACAAACTAAGTGCTAAAATAGGCCAACGCAATTATTTTATTTGTGGGACGTTCCACAAAAAAGGCATCAGTGTCGTGTGTGTATCATAAAATACTGATAAATTATCAGTTATTAGTAAATTTCGTAAAATTTAATTTAGTAAAATGCGTTGCACGGCGTTTACTGATACTTGATTAATATCAGTTACATATCAACTTATCAGTCCTATAGGTATAATTTGGATTGGAATTCATTTTTAAATTACTGATAAAACTCATGCAATGTTAGGCCTACTCTGATAACTGATAAAAATATACTGATGTGATAACGACAACTGATAAACTTTTCTGCAACGGGACCCTGGCAAGGCAAAATTTGACATCAAACTTTTGGTTTGTCACTAAATCTACTGACCCATCTAAATTCAGCCAGACATTATTTGAAGTTTGAAAAAGACGTTAGCTACATTTTTTCGTGAGCGTTGGCCCAAATGAAAGTCTAATAAAGCCAACTTTTTGGACATTTTTCCCATTAATGAAACAGTTTGGTTCTAATTTGGTTCAAAACGTTTTTGCGGATCTCATAAAAGCATGCAATCAAATACTGAAGGAGGGATTGGGACTTTACAAACCACAAGCTAGCAATAATCAAGAACGACTTATAATTGTCTACTTATAATTGTAGTAGCAATCGCAAGATTGTTTAGACAACGTCGTATTTCAAAATCAACATAGGACGATATAATAAAATAAAATATTGTCTCTTCGTCGCCGCACGACTAGCTTCAGCATTCCAAATGGCCACCCAGTGGCTGACGTGTGTAGAAAGTGAGGCATGAAATATCACTTTTCGCGAAGGCTCATTCTCCATTTCCAGCAAAACTATTTGACGTTGACCTTTAGTGTCAACCTGTCCTATACTCATCGTAAGCTGTCCTTAGGGGTAGGGCAAAAAAGGTGAACTTTAACTTTAATTGAAATTAAGAAAGTTAGGGGTCTTACTTTAACTTTAACTTTAAGTGCGAAACCGTTAGAAGTCTTACTTTAACTATAACTCTAACTTGAAATAAAACAACCTTACTTTCACAGATGTACATGGATGGGTCGGGGGGGCAAGGCAAAAAATTATCTGGGGGAGGAGGAAAATTCCAAAAAAATTCTGAATAATTTTAATTTAAAGTTAAAGTAAGTTACTTTAAATTAAAGTTATTTACATTTTGTTTTTTTTTGAATTTTTGGAACACTTTTAATTAATTTTTACTTTCGCAAAGGCAAATCCGTTTTTAGTATAATAAATTCATTAATGGAAGTGAATTAGTACATAAACATGTAATGAAGTTCAAGCTTTTCCTGTTACAGCAAATGTCACTAATATTAAGTATATCATATCAAGACACAGGGTTGAATAGTCATTTTAATCTGTGCTGTTGGGGCCCATTCCTTTACCGGATTAAACAACATGGACTTGTTTTAGTCCGAGGTCCGAAATATTGGACTAAACTGACTAAACGAGTTAAAATAAATCACCCACCGAATTTTAGTCCGAACCCGTTCCAAACGACTACTGGAATGAGCGGATTTAACATTCACGCTTAACATTAGCATGCGTAGCAGACTTCGTTTAGTCAGACTAAAAAGCAGCGCGTTAAAATTAACATTAAAATTGGCGGCAATGTGGGTCACCGTGTGTCATTTCCCTAATACGTGTGTGGGACACACCGTGCCCCAGAACAGTATATCTTTTATACATTTTATAGGACCAAATCGCGTGCAAGTAAACACTATTTCTCGGCTCTTTGCGTAGAAAAGATACTATAAGTAGTTGAGAAACATGATCATAAAAGTAATAGGGTAAACAGCTAGTTGAGGCTGGCTGGGTATTTTGGTGTCATCAAATGTATATATTGCGTGATGGGGTAAAGACCCAAAATTGGAATTCCCTTGAACGTGTTAATGTCCGTCTTATCCAAAGGTTTTCGAATCACATTTTTAGCATTTTTTAAACCATTTAGTCTAATTAAAACTAAAACCTTAGTCCGGTAAAGGAATAGGCCCTTGGTGATGATCGATATCTACTCTTTAGCAACTGCAGCCGCATCAGCAGTTCGCTCCGGACAAGAGCAATAATGCCCGTCACTTCCCGAGCCCCCGGGAGGTCCCTGTTTTCCGGGAGGTCCAGGTCGCCCAGATACTCCCGGTAGTCCGGGACGTCCCTCTAGCCCGTCCGCGCCAGGAACACCTGGGATTCCATCAGGACCATCATCTCCTTTTGGGCCGGGGGGTCCGGGCGGGCCTGGATAACCTGAAAAATAAATGACACGGTGTTCAAATTCCACTTCAGTCAGTTGCGTGGTTTTTAACAGTCAGACGCTTCAGGCAAACTAGGTTTATTTACATTAAACTAAAAATAAATTTATTAAAATAAAGTCTTTTATTAGTCAAACTGATGTGGCAAATTGACATTAAATCTTGCGAACAAAGCAAACAAAACAAACAAACAAATTATGTCAAAGCAGGATAGTTTTATTTTTATAGTTGTAAATCCGGTGAGATGGAAAAATTAGCAAAAAAATCGCCATTATGATGACAAAATTTGCTAGGAGCAGCAGATTACTCTTTTTTTAGCCCTAAGGGTTTCCTCACTAGTGAATCATATATGTATCATAATGTATTATCGGCTGGAATCATTACCAAAACAGCATTTACCAACTTGCCGTATACAAACGTTGAATAAACAAAAATACCTGGTTGTCCGGGAGGGCCTGGTCTACCGAAAGTACTAGGGGACCCAGCACCGCCGAAGGACCCAAGTCCCCCCTGTGGGCCGCGTTCCCCAACGGGTCCGGGAGGTCCAGAAGATCCAGGTTTTCCGGGAACTCCGTTTTCTCCCGGTGTTCCGTCGCTTCCTTTTGGACCCTATAAAACTTTAATACTGTCACTTTTGCTTGATACAAAAGTTGTCCTTACTAAATCTGACACTATATATACAAAAAGATATCTGTAGTATTATAATGGTACTTACGAAATGTATCAGAAAACAAATATGAATGAACGAATTTGGGCGGATAAACGCAATATAATACGTACTCTTTTAAAATAGTTACTGTATGCAAAAAATGTACTAACAAATTCCGACTCCCCTACCGTAACCCCTTTGGACCCGTCTGGGCCTTTAGCTCCTGGTTCCCCTCCGGGACATCTTCTGCACTGTGCCCCGCCGGGAATCTCCGTATCCATGGAGATCCCTGGTTTCCCGTTCGCTCCTTGAATTCCGTTTTCCCCCGGGAGACCATCGTCGCCGGGCTGACCCGGTGCCCCCGGCGGTCCGGCTGGACAGGCATTTGGGGGAAAACACACTGAAAATAAGGAGTGGTTTTTTTATACAACGGCTTTTTGGTTTTGAGTGACATGACTGATTCTAATTAATACTAAAGCTCGGTTCATATTTGTCCTTAGGTTCATACTTGTCCGTATCCTTGTCTTTATCGAATTGTCCATAAGGAATTTCAAGAAAATTATTGAGCCGAACGATCCACATTTAGACTTGTAAAAGACAGTTTAGGTCAAGTCCAGTTTCTATGCTAAAAGTTAGAAAAAATGCTTCAGTCAATGCTGCACAGTAGCTGACCGAAAGATGTCTTTGTCACTATCCCTTATGTTCTTAAGGACAGGTGTGAACCCGGCTTAAATAGATAGCTTTGCTGGTGACTTAACGCAGTGAACACTATTTAATCAAATTATTGTTGTTGGGAAAATGTTAATGTAGCAATTAACTGTATAATTCACCAGATGAAAATTTTTATTTAGTTGCATTACTGAATTAGATAAAACAATCGAAACGAATGGAGAAGATAACGTGCATATGATTTTTTGTGAGATTTACCATTGATTTTTGAATCTCTTGCAGCGGATAGTTCACGACGGTGTTTGTTACCAAATTGCAAATTATAAGCCAAAAGTCTAATACTATTTCATTTGGCCTACATGGGTAGAACTACAATACTTTCTTCTAAAAATGTGTAGTCTAGCCTTTGTCCTTACCACACAGAGAAACGGACAGAGCACGTTTCGGTCTCAGAACCTTGGCGGCCATAAGTTCCTTCCATGCGTCTTGTTTTAGCTCGTCAAACTTGACCATGCCAGTGCCCAATTGAAAACGAAGATTGATCAGCTCGTCGTACAGACGGACCAACCCGGTGAGACTAAGTACGGCAGTGGAGCTGAGAAAAAGACCCAGACACGACAGGTGGTAGGATGAGAACATTTTGGCTGGCGCTGAAACGATGTCCAGAAACATTTAAATGTGCCAGTAGAGGTTGCATTGTGTTTCAAATAAGTTCGATATGCAAAGATTTGACTCAGGAATAGACATGTAACCATTTTTTGGTTGGTACCTTTCTCCGCAAGATGGAATTCACCCTCTTTTATACGTCAATCGACTTTCCAAAAACAAACGCAATTTTTATTTTTGCAAATTGGAGCAAAATATTCCACTCCATGGGAGTGTCCACCACATTTTATTCTAATTGCGTCTATTATGTATATTTGAATTAAGTTAATTTAAAATAATTTGTCAATAACACAGAACTGGTATAGTGATGAGTGTTAAAGTAGGTACGAAGGATTCTAATTCTATTTATACAATTAATTAATAGTATTTTCATGTAAATATTAATATTTTCATGTAAATATCAATAAAAATATATGACTATAGCACAAAAGCAAAACATGTTAACCACGACAGATAAAGAAACGAAGTGCAGTAAACGCTGCCGTTTTTTTGCGTCTTTAGAAAATGTTATTCTAAAGCTATTTTTCACTAGAAGGAAATTATATGTTATTAGTGTATGTAAAACTCTGGGTCAAACTCAGGTCAACTGTAGCTTTCCTGCTGTGGCTTTGTTTATTCCAGTTTAGGGCGAGTATTTTCTGTGCCTAAAATATGGAGATACATTTATGTTTACGGTTAGAATTGTCGGTGTGTGGCAGTCCACAAATAAATAGGTCTGACATCCTGTATGTAACTGTAGAAAGGCAATGCATATACAAATGCTATTGCACAAAAGACAATCTATTCTGTGTATAAGAAAATAGTAACTAAAGATACTAAAGTAATATGCTCCATACCAACTGTATTAATCTGTTACTTAAAGTTACTTGAACTTTTTTCCAAGAATGGGTACTACAGCTACGCTCTTTTTTCAGTTGACATTTCTTTCGTTTTCTTTTTCGTTTTCGTTTTCGTTTTTCTTTCGTTTTCCTTCAATTTAGTTTTTCCTTTCGTTTTCTTTTTTTTAGTTGTCAATTCTTGACAACTTGGCTAGAGTAACTGGGAAATTTTATTAAAGCCGACAAAGGGATTCGTAGTAGCTGAGGTTAAGGCATCTACTCCCTATGCGCTTTGCAAACATGGTGCAATGTTTGCACTTTGCAACTTTGCAATGCCAAAATATTTTTATAATCTCTTACACCGACCGTTTTCTCAAGATAAATTCATTAAAATTAATAAGTAAAATTAATTAAAATAAATTATATTTAAATATATTTTAAAAATTATTATTTATTTTCATATTGACACAATTTTTTTATATTTTCAGTCTTTGCAAGTATCTATTTCAACAAAACTTTTTCATTTATGCATATATGTATAAATGTCTTAATATAGTTTCTATATTAAGATTTTTGCACATGTTCAATAATTAGATATAAGCAGTGAGGAAATAAGCTGAAAATTCTGCACCCTGTTCGATGAAAAAATTCTAATAAATTTGCAGCTAAATGCTGATACAGTTGCGAATAATTTGTCTTTTGCTCATCAATTTTGCGAAACTTTATTGCGCAAGCCGAAAACGTTGGCTTCGTTTCATTTCATTTTCGTTTTCGTTTTCTTTTTAGTTTTCTTTCGTTTTCGTTCATTTTAGTGTTAACTGAAAAAAGAGCGTAGCTGTATTAATATATATAATCTTCATAAAACAAGCATTCTACCAAAGGTACTTATTCATTTAATTAAATTCATTCAAGATTAATCTAAATCTTACTGAACTTATTTGGGATTTGAAATACTGATATTTTCCAATACGTGTAGTGAACTATTGTAATCACACGATCATCAATAAATCACCACTAATCAACCGACAGTCAAACTTGAATATGAGCGAGCGAGATCATCTAGATATGATCGAAAAAATGTTCATTGCTTATCACCAATGGGTGATTCCCTCGTTTCGAGACGCATTCGATTCCAGACGGACTTTGGACAGCGATTTGTTTAAGGTAGATTAATGGAAAAATCTGGGTTTCGGTATATAATTAACATTCATTAATTTCCTTAGAATTTGATTTAGGGTCCATTCCTTTACCGGATTAAAAGGTTAATTTTAGTCGGACTAAACGGATTAAAAATTAAGCTTAAAATTGCCATTACAGAACAACTTTAAGTTCTATCGCGCTGCTTTTTAATCGGACTAAACGGACTTAAATTTACTAGTATTAATCCTAGGCGTGCATGTTAAATCCATTTAGCCCAGTTGAGTTTTGGAATGGCGTCAGACTAAAAGTAAGCCGCTAACTTATTTTAGCTCGTTGAGTCCGTTTAAGGGGGTAATTGCGTTTTTAGGTGTTTTTTTAAACTACCGCACTTAACCTCAACAAAAACTAGAGCGGTCTTTTTTACATTTTTTTACACCTTCTAGCTTTAAAAAAACTATATATATTTAAACGCAGATTATCTTTTGCAATTTTACTGCTGCTATCATTTGAATACACCCCATCAGCGGTTTTTTTGACTAATTTTTGCGCCACAGTTATGAAACTCAAGATCAGCCAACAACTACTAAACTTTTTGCAGTTATGCACTGACATAATATTCCCAACCGTTTTTTGATATAGTTGATTGTAAGTCGTTTCTACGTTGAGAAAATGAAATTTTCGTGCAAAAATCACGTAAATTGACTTTTCTCTAAAATTTTCAGAAGCCCATAACACCGACTCTACAAACTATTTTTAGAAAAGGAAAAAAAACGGGTGGGGATATTTTTCTAAAGTAAATGTGGTTAAAGTTTCGAAGCCGTACTCCGTTTTTAGCTTGAGTTCTGTGGGCGCAAAAATTACACTGAAATGTCAAAAACCACGAAAACGACATTACCCCCTTAATCCGGCAAAGCAAATAGCAAAAGCGAATAAGGTGAAGGTATTTTTTATGATATAATTTGATTTATAACACATGCCTGAGGCTGTGTTTAACGGATTTTATCAAAATTGCGGCCCAAGTGTAGTGTCCTACATGGCCAAATTTGGCCAACTTAATCAGTTGATGTATACACATAGTTAGTTTTGTTTCGAAGAATTGTTAACTGTTCTGTAAATGTGGGATGATGAGAAATAAATGAATCTGAAAAGACGTTAAAAATTATTTTAAAAAATTTTGAGGGCACATCCGGGGGCACACCGTCCTGGTCTTGTGCTATCAGAAATGGTCAAGTTGGACAGCTGACTTGGCCAACTTGGCCAACTTCAATGGCTAACTTGGCCAACTTTAGTTGGCCAACTTGGCCAACTTGAACATTTTAAATAAAGTCAAGTTCAAATCTCGAAGTTTACATTTAAAATTAACTGACTAACTAACTTGAAAAAAATTAAATAGAGGATGAGAACTTCCTTTCAAATAGTCAAAGTATGAAATGTTCAAGTTGGCCAAGTTGGCCAAGTTGAGTTGGAAAACTTAAGTTACCAAATTGGCCAAGTTGAGTTGGCCAACTTAAGTTGGCCAAGTTGGCCAAGTTGGCAAATTTGCAACAGAGTTAACAGTGTAGGACACTACAGTTGGGCCAAAATTGCTGTGATTCACACTTCTACTATAGAAAATAACCACAGCATCAAATAACTAGACCATTTACGTTTCATTATCTCATTTATTTCAGAACAAAACCGATAAATGCGATACCAGTTTCCAGCTTCGCATTTACTGCCGCTCGAGTACCAGAAATCGCCTTGAATTTCATCTCCACTTGAAACCGCCTCAGCGAATTTTGGAAACGGGTCACCGAATTTGGGCAAAAATTGGCGTCACCAACGAGAAATACTCGGAAAAGATTGTTCTGAATAGGACTGTTTCTCCCTCCACCAGCTGTGACGTTTATGAGGAATTCTCTTGTCCTTGTTTTAGTTCTTGGTAACTGACTTGGTCAAGTTTATTATTTATTAATTATTTATTATGTATTTTGTTAGTTGTAATAGTTGATTGATTAGCAATTTAGATTTCTACTGATTACCTATTTAGGTTGTTTCTTCTTTCTGTTTGATCTTGAAGTAGATTTTTTACATGAAGTAATGATACATGTACATTTTAAATATCATAGGTATTTTTTAACATGCGTCGACATTAAACAAAAATATAAAGCTCAGTAAAAACATTAAAAAGTATAACAATAATTTTTCCATAATCTGCATCTGATATTCAAGTTACGTTTGGCGAAATACATATAACCAAGAGTACATAATAGGAAGAGTATGACACTCTTCCTATTATGCCTACGGGCGTGCGTCCAATGCGCAGCGCGAAATAGCCTGTTTATGTACGGTTTTGAGGGGGGGGGGGGTACCCGCCCCTCAACTGAAGACCCCGTACTCAACTGAGGGGGGGTACCCCCCCCCTCAACTCAGTACCCCGTCTTCAGTTGAGGGGGGAGTACCCCCCCCCCTCATTTCAAGACACTGACAAGGACTTTTGTTGATGTGCTGAACTGAGGGGGGGGTCCCCCCCCCCGCAACGGAAGACGGGGTACTGAACTGAGGGGGGGGTAGCGCAAAGACTTTGTCAGTGTCTTGAAATAAGGGGGGGGGTACCCCCCCTCAACTGAAGACGGGGTGCTGAGTTGAGGGTGGGTACCCCCCCCCTCAGTTGAGCACGAGGTATCGAACTGAGTAGGGGGTACCCCCCCCCCCTCAGTTGAGTACGGGGTCTTCAGTTGAGGGGGGGGTACCCCCCCTCAAAACCGTACATAAACGGGCTATTTCGCGCTGCGCATTGGACGCACGCCCGTAGGCATAATAGGAAGAGTGTCATACTCTTCCTATTATGTACTCTTGATATAACATACTCATTCCAGTGGTGTACAAATGATTCGAAAGTACGTTTTAAACTGACTCCAACCAAAGTTCAGGCACTGTTTAGGTCAGAAGACAAATGCGCGGGAATCCTAGAATACATTCGTCCCGACGAAACCCTCAAAGTGTTTTGCCATCTAATGTACACAGTTCCGGTCGAGTCCAATCAATGCTGTGGCAGCGAAATCACAGATGAAAGCTCGATGGCACATGAAAATCTACAGATTGGGTCAAAGCTGTTGAGTGATCTAGATTTCGCAGACTGCACACTGTGTGTGGAAAATGCACAGTTTCAGGCGCATAAATGTGTGTTGTCCATCAGAAGTCCGGTGTTTAAAGCTATGTTTAACACGTCGTCTAGATTTGCTGGTACAGTGTCTTACTATTCTTCTATAAGAGTTTTTGATTCTGAATATTTTTTGATCATAGCAAATTCCTAATTATTGCCATATAGGTAGTTTTTATCAATGTTTATGGTCTACTCACAGCCTAGGACAATGATCCAGTTACCTTCATACATAGTATAATTATAATTTATAGTATATTATTTTTTTCATGTATTTATTTTCAAATATTTTTTATTACCATGCTCTATTTTCTCGAAAAGAATGTTTTAATCCCATGCGATAACCGCGCTTTTGTAGTGACATTGGGCAATTTTGAAATTCCTATATGTAATGATCTTGTGCATTATTGAAAGTATTACACTAGCGGAAACATTATGATCAGTTTATGCAAACCAGCAAATTTTTTGGCTTATTGCGCCACTCAAAACGAACATATCAACTTTTTCAAAACGTATTACTTATTAATTACTTATTACTTCTTTAATATTTACTACTTATTACTTAATACGTGTTAGTTAGTAAAAGTTTTTAAAAACTTCGATTTAGAGACAAAAAGCAACAAAGTGATGATTCAAGACACCACAGAAGAAATGGTCAGAGCCCTTCTCAGCTGGATCTACACAAATCGCATTCCAGTATCGATTGAAAATCAGCACCAATTTGAGCAGCTGCTAACGTTATCGCAAAAGTATCTGATCGAAGACTTGAAAAGTCACGTGGTAGATAAATTGGCCAATGAGGTTAATCCAGCCAACCTAGATCGATTTCTAACATTCGCCGATCAGTTCGAGGCGAAACTTTTGAAAGATCGGTGCGTTGAATATTTGTCGCAAAATACGCAGCTCGTTCTGAGTAGCGAATCCTGGCGTTCGCTTACGGAAAAAGATCCTAAACGCGCGCTAGATTTGCTTGAAAGTGCGCATGCGCTCGAAATAACTAAAAGTAACTCTCCGCACCCGGAAAGAAGTTTGGTTGAGGTTGGAGTGGCAGAAAGTTTACGTCGACTTTAAATTTTTTAGATTGAGTTTTGGATTAATCTAGTTAAGCACTCGCTTTATGCAACTTATGAATTTGCTAATTTGTACAATTTTTGTGATTTGACGAACTTATATGGTTGGAATAAAAGATAAAGCTAATATTTGAAGCTTGACAGTGAACAATGGCTGAATGATTTATTTGGGAGGAAAAGTTGTTGACTAAGAACAACTTGAGCATAGTTTGTGTCACACACTTATCCGATTCATTCTAGTCTGTCACTGAATTGAAAGGTCTGAGAAAGTTAGTCTGACTTTTTTGACATTTGAAATTTGGTTGTTTGTTAGCACGGCGTCCTAAGCCATTACCGTTTTCTGACTGTCTGACGCGAGGCTTTTATCAGTTTCGTCATGGCGTAAACTGTGACAAAGACATACAGTTGTTTTACAGTTTCAATGGAAAAAACTGTAAGAAAATTTAATAAAATGTAACAAAACAAGCCTGGAAATAAAAATAATTATTGACCACTAGGCATGGTGTCAATTTACCTCATCTTACATATTATGCACTATAACCGTAGTTTCGGAATACGGACTTTCCCGAATCGCCAATTGTTACGAATATATACTTCAGTGAATTGTTATGTACCACGAATATGAGCATCCAGAAATAGTTTGTACAAGTATGGCAGCAATTTTAATTAGTTACAATTACAGTAACACATTAATATATCAAATCATTGATCATTTAGAACAAGCTTACCTAATATGTCCAAAAATTGTAAATTCGAGGAAAAAGCAGCTTCAACAGCCTTGAAACTAAGACCATTCAAACTTTTGAACGCCTTGCAAATCAGTAATATCGACGGCATAATCGATAATTAGTCGTTTGCTATCAACTTGGTAATCCCAGTCATTTTCAGGCAAAGTTTTCCCATTGAATTTCACCAGACTTGGCTGATTGCTGATTCCGCTGATGTCGTAGTGCTTCAGCATAAGTGATGTTGAATTCAAATTAAATGATTGCGAAGGCCAAAATTGCAAACTTTCATGATTCGATTTGAATTTAATCAACAAATATTGTCTTTGAATTATCGAATTTAACGATTCACCGTCGTCATAAAACAGTTCTCCAATAGCTTGACCGTTTTTACCAGGCGCTACAAAAACTCCAAACGGATTTTTACGTGATTCAAACGTATTAAGCCCAGGCTCTTGCCAAGGTATAACTCCGCCACCCCGTACGAAAACGCCAATTTTATCAATAGGAAGACTGATGGTTAAATTTCGATCGGTTTCACTCCGCGGCATTTCCTGACCCGTAAAAAAATCGTACCACCTTCCTTTGGGGAAATAAACCGTTTTAGTGGAGCTGTTTTTTTCCAAAACCGGTGTTATCAGCAAATTAGCACCCCATAAAAATTGGCTATAAAGTTTATAAGTATTTCTGTCCTGGGGATACTCGAAAAATATCGGTCTAGCCACAGTTGTACCACGCATATGAGCGTCTACAAATAGTTTGTACAAGTATGGCAGCAGCTTGTATCTTAGCATCAATGCTTCGCGAATAGCATTCACCGCACTAGGACTCCAGGCGGCCGGATCCTGCTCAATTTTACTATCATCCACATTATGATTTCTGGAAAAGGGATAGAACGCTCCCAATTGGTGCCATCGAATGCACAATTCTTCCGTTGTATCGCCCTAAAATTGTAAAGACGAAAACATCATAATGGTTTTATGTAAATGGTAATAACTTATTTATGACGAAATTTATTTGTTTATGCCGAAAGAATCAAAACAATAGCGTATATTTCGTTAAATTACACATACCTTTAATGATCTTTAAAGGTAAATGTCTTTTTCCAACTCCAAGTTAAATTGCAAACTCTTATAACTTCTTCTAAAAGTTCGACTTGTGTGATAGGTGTCTATCAGTACGACTGAGCTTAAGAGGGCTTTATGGGCTTACAGTTTAACTATAACATTAACTTGGCTTGAAAAATCTCACATCGAATCCACAAATATCCGCGCCGACCCAGGGGATGCCAAAAATGTTGAACTCTAACATTCCAATGACCGATCGTTGCAGAGCTTCCCAGCTGCTGAGGATGTCACCTGTCCAGTGGGCGGTGTAGGCCCCGGAACCAGGATAGGTCGATCGAGAGAGGAGAAATGGCCGTTTGCCTAAACATCGATTTGAACTCTCAGTTTTAGCTTCATGAATTTAATCAAATTTTGAAAGTCCAAAGCTTGGTTGGGTTTTCATCCGTTACCATAAACATTTGTAGCAGAACTGTCACGCCTAACCACTAGGGCAAAAAATTTAAACTTTAACTTTAACTTAAACTAAAAAAGTTAGGGGTGAAACTCTAACTTTAACTTTAACTTCAATAAAAATACCCTTACTTTAACTTTAAATAAAAGTTATTTGAAAAAAGTTACATAAAAGTCAGTGATTTTGGACTTACTGTAACTTTGGCTTGAATTACCCCCTGAGCCTTACTTTAACTTTAACTTTAGTTTAAATGAAATTGGCTTAACTTTTTTGCCCTACTAACCACTCAGCCTCATTCCACTTGGCTAAATTAAAAGCATCCTCGTGAAGAAACGGATTTTGTGAAACATAACTCCAGCAGGTTTCACTAGTGTGAGATAGTCACAATTATTGCTCTGAGGCAACATCATGTATGAAAAGGTCAAGGCGGTTCTGCTTTATATGCTGAATATTCGCCACATTTATCATAACTGGGAATATGGGAATACAAAACTTGGGGACTGTGGTAGTTTCTGGCGGCAACATTTGTTTATTTCCTCGTTTTTTTAGAAATTGATAAATCTTATTCTGCTGAACCTGTTCAACAATTTTTAATGAGCCTTTAGGTAGTCTTTTTTATGACCATCTAAAGAAATTTGCCCAAATGCCGAAAAAAATATACAAAAAAACTCATACCAGGAAACAATTCTTTCAGCGCAATGTTTGTTATCTTAGCTTCGTCATGACCATACATATTGTGGAGTTCAAAATGGTCCCCTCTGTAATGCTTTGCATCCATACAGACAGTTCTGTCGTTAATGTCATCGTATTCCAACGGCTGGTAGGGAGGATAGTTTAGATTATTGTGTGCGCATCCGATCGGTCTGAAAAGGAAAAACATAATATACCTAGGAATTGAATTCGTGAATGAGAATGAAAACATAAGTTTTATTTAAAAAATGTTAAAAGTAAAACTTTTCAGATATATAATATGTGGCCTTTATTGGTAAAGGTTCATTTTTAAAGTTTAACAGATGCTTCCCCACAATATTTTGTAATTTGTGTTTAACAGCTTTTCCCGTTAGGTTTGGCTGAACGTAAGTTTCAGTGTTTTTAGTGGCGCGGTTTTTGTGTTCAACTTTTGTTTTAGAAATTGTTCTTAGCTCTAGCTTACAACAAAAGAGGTCTACAGTTCATACGTTTTTGCTGAAATTTACACTGCTTTTTATTTTGAGATCTGTTTACGGAAGATTTCAGCAGATAAAAAACCTGCTATGCTGCAGGTTTGACATTTCGAATGCGCAAAAACCATGGTTTTAGAAAATTTACGAAATTTGTAACGAATCATGCGATAATTATTAATGAAATTATGTGCAAATCATATGAAAACGTACGTAAAACCATGGTTTTCAAAAACCACCGTGTGAAATCCACCCTAAGGGTGGATTTCACAAAGGTTGTTTTACTAAAGCGTTGGTTTTACGTTCGTTTTGCATGATTAGCACATATGTTACATAATTTCATTTACTAAATATTGAATGATTCGTCACGAATTTCGTAGATTTTCTTTAACTATTGGGTTAGCTCAGTTGAAATTTAAAACCTGCAGCGCAGCATGTCTCTGTTCCGCTGAAATTTTGACTGAGCTAAACCAATTGTTTAAGAAATTCCATGAAATTCGTAACGAATCAGGCTATATTTCGTAATGAAATTACGTGCAAATCATGCAAAACTTAGGTAAAATCAATGGCTTAGTAAAACCACCTTTGTGAATGATTTTTAAGTCAATAGAGTCAATAAAAGTCAACTTTTTAAAGTCAAAAAGGCATTCGCATTTTTTAGTTTAGTACAGTACAAATACAATTTCGATTCAATTTCAATTCCAATTACAATTTCCTATAATTTCCTCCTTTAACAATCCCATTTTCTTTGTTTGTCAGACGGATCTACACACTTTTAGTAAGGAGACTATAATTTTCTAAACTATACCTAAGTTTGGCCAGAGCATATTTATTTGGTGTTGACTCTTAAAACTATGTAGCGATGTTGGCTTAGTGAACTGTAAGCCGATGGTGTAGTTAGTCTTAACTTAAGACTTAAGACTTGACTTTTGTAATATATACTGTTCCGAAAATCTCTAACCCTTTTATTCATATGTACTTTATTGATTTTTATGAAAAAAACTATAACTTTTTAAGAAAATAATCTCATGTAAAAATCTGCACCTCTAAGAACTTAACATAGGTCAGAACAGAAAATTACGCAATAGCTGATCCAGCGGTGAAACTGGCGGGTTCGTTCATATCAAGCCAATCCCCATCAAAGGATATATTTTGGTGGAAACTCTGATGCAGTTTGGTCCAATATTTGCTGGCGTTTGGGTGCGTGTAGTCCACCCAGTGCGTTTTGCCCGGCCAACATTTGCCCGTGAATGATTGGTTGGTGCCAGCGGCTTTGATGAAGACGTTCATTTTGTGGCCGAGCTGTAGCATTAATCAGAAGGGTTTCGTAATTATACCAGAAAGCCTGTTTCACACGAGGGCACAAAAGGTTGAGACTTTTTCTGGGGCAATGTATGGGAGTACCATTTGAAAGTCATGAGGCATAGTACACGTGTTAGTACTAAATTCTTTGATCCGCCAGCTCAAAAATGAACAAGTTCCAGCTAGTATTAATAAATAATTCAGGTTAACTAAAAATAGCTCTAGATTGGTGTGGCTAAGACACTACTCGAAGCTGTTCATTAGTTCCATTCTATTACTGAAATAATCGACTTTATTTTGGACCATTCATCAAAATTCTGCTAAAACGCCATTTATGAACTGATTGAACAACTTGTAAGTAACTTTCCTTCTATTCATTCTTGATTTTCTAAATACACAATTGAAGAATGGTTTACTTTCAGAGGTAAATAACTGGGCGAAGCTTGAGCGGCAACATTCGGTTCCGTAATCAAAACCAATTTCTGGTTGTGGGAATGCAACTTTTCGACAAAACCTGCGGCAAAAAACAGTTTAATTTTTGTACCACTAAGCAAAATGAACAATCACGTACTAAGAAAAAACTGCCAAACCAAGCTTAAAAAACAGGCAGAAGTCATTTGCTATATGTTGCCTTTATCACCGAAAAAAACTTAGTTAAGTTATCGTTGCTTTTAAAGTAAGTGTCAATTTAAGTTCTGTGCGATTCTACCCCTAGAAAGTCTTGTTGTTTAAAACAGCTCCAATGTAATTTTCCTACAAGTGTCTGCAGTTTATTTGAAATGTTTTGCCCATTTGTTGCAGCTATGTTCGCTTAAAGGTCACCCTAAGTTAACCCCTCTGTTTGATTTCCTTTTTTCTAACTTTTTCACATTATGTTCTATTAAAATCACAAAGCCAGACCTTTTATAGATTGACAATGAATGCACATCGTTAAAACATGACGGCGTTTACGAACACCTCTATAATGTATAAATTAATTTAGTTTAATTCCAGTTTCAAAGCTCTTGGCAGGAAGTTTTGGAAAACTTACTCGGAAGTTCTCTGAATCTGTCTTTGTCGTACGAGAACCCCTTACGACCGTCTGTGTAGTCTATATCAATGTACTGCACGTCTTGAGGTATATTTGCATTACGATTTCTGGTCCATATCTAAAAAATAAAAATTAACTAACAATTATAAATCAATCTCGAGTATTAAGTCTTAAAAAATATACTATTCTTAAACACGTCATTACCACTCGTTTGATTGTGGCGTCAACAATAAACACAATCATACATACATAATCCAGAAAAGTCAAATTCTTGTAGCCATATCGACACAACTGGAAACCCAGGCCCCAATAAGGAGGCAGCATCGGTCCACCGATCAGTTTTAGATACTGCGTCACAACATCTGCTGGTTTGGGTCCCAGGAAAATGTGAAAAGAAAGACTGCCCCCAATCACTCGATACGTCAAGATGTTTGGCGAAGGCTGCAGCGCCACGTTTAGGGCGTGAGAGTTCCAGAAGTAAACACCTGCAAGAAGAAAAATAGAAATATGTAGCAAGAGGCTATTGGAGTCAGCACAATGCTCGATTCATACTTACAGCCGACAAATGACAAAATAATGACATTACATGCGCTGGCTGATCCACTGCACTAGGCTCCTAGTGACGTCATTCTGCAGGCTGAACGGTTATACGTACGGACGAAAGTATGATTCGACCCTTAAGCTCAATTTTGACACTGATTTTTTGATATACCAACTTTAAAATTAGAGTTTTTGTGTTATCTGTTGCTAAGGCCCAAATTCTCGGCACTCAAACCCAAGACCCTTTTCCGATAACACTGGTGACAAAATGTGCATTAGGGGAGATTTCACAAAGGTGGTTTTATAAAACCATAGTTTTACGTACGCTCTCACATGATTAGCACAGAATTTTAGCGCCTGATTCGTTACGAACTTCGTAGATTTTCTTGAATCATGGTTTAAAAAAGTCTACAAAATTCGCAGGCGATATTTCTTAATGGAATTATTTGCTAATCATATGAAACCGTACGTCAAACCATGGTTTTATAAAATTATCGTTGTGAAATCTCTTCACCTACACCTCATCAGCTATTCAACTCTTAGGTATACCCATTTCTGTTACATAATTAAATTATAGGAGTATTTTTCCTTAAATATTTCAAAAACCGTCTGTATCTTTGCAATGTCACTGCCTTAAGGGGGTAGTGTCGCGAAAGCAGTCGATTTTGCGCGACTATAAAACTTTTTGAGTAAAAGATAGGTCATTGTTATTTATATATTCTAAAAACATGTTTCAAGGCAAATATGTTTGCCAAATTTCAGCAAAATTGATGCAGCATACAGTTAGCAGTGAAGCCGCAAAGTCGGAAAAATGACGTTTTGAAAACCTATTCACATTCGATATTTACTTCACAAACAAAAAACTTATTGTTTAAATTCTTTATACAAACTAAAAGCACATATGCTCTAGTTTATGCACACAAAATTTAGTGCAAAGTGTTTGAGTGGTTGCGGAGTAATACCTGTTTGAACTGTGAAATTGTGCTTAAACTGTGAAGTACTCACAGCAATAATGATAAATTGTGAAAAATTTAGACACTTATTTTAAAATCAAAAGAAAAACGTACCTTCATTTTTTTATTTTTCTTATCTGTGGGAAAAAACTGTGCGTCAAAACATTACATGTACTTCACAAGCTGGCCAATCTGATATCTGCCTCGATTTTTTTGAACTTTTGTCTCTATTGTGTGATGTCTGGCTCACAAATGGTGATTGGTTCAAAATATTGGTAGATATTGGTAGTCTGGTGTATGGCAGTGTTTATTTGATACCATATGGCACTTCACTAGCTTCTCAGTGAACGTACAATTTCAAAGCAAAAAGCTCTCGTTTTGCAACTTATGAGCAAAACTGCTTTGGCGACACTACCACCTTAATTGATCTATGCCATATAGTAACTCAAATCATATCCTCTTTAAATTTTATATGTTTTGCGTTTTGTTTTTGTATTTTTTAATAAAAATAACGTTATATACATAGTCCATACGCTTGCAAAGCACAAACTTACCAAAAGCTGATCCGTCGGGTTCTAAGCCCAAATAGAAAGGGTGTACGCCGTATAAATTCTGAGTATCCCCCCTGGGAGCGTGATCGTGAGAGAAAAAGCCCCATTTTCGCCAATTTAAATCTCGTTCTAATTGTTTATGCTCATGCTCACCGAAACCGTAAATCCATTTAGTCGGAAGTCGGGTCGAAAATTGTCGGTACCGTTTCGAAAACGTTAATCCAGGGATTAATCGGCTGTCGAAAATAATCCGTTGGTTCGATATACGTTTCACGGCTATACCAAAAGGCGATTTATCGATTAGTATCTCATATAGTCGATCTGTGTTTCGATTTTGTCGACCTATCTCAAAGGTAGTATTAGTGTCGAAACTGCGGTTGTGGGGAACCAATGAAATTGCCAAATGAGTTGGTGTCACGTGATTAATTGCCAATCGCAAATACGGCTCATCGTTGCCGAATAAAGTTGGCGTGTTTCGACGTTTCAAAATCGCTTGCTCATGAGTTAAGCCACGTTCATAGGTCATAAGATCGTACCCTGAAATCAGCAGTGTTAACACGATTAAATCTTATTACTTAACTGAATCATATTACTTGAATCATATTACTTCATCTTGTTTTAAACTACATCAAGGGAAAACCTTTTGTGAGTAAAATGTTAGTTCTGCGTAATAAAAGTTAATTTCAAAAATGCGAACGAATTATGAAAACATGTGAGGTTTACATATTAAAAGAAGCTAACTGACTCATATTTTACGTTTATTGATTATTTTTTTGGTGTATGAACATTTTGAATCATCTAAGCATTTGTTTATAGTTAAATAAATTAATTAAAACAATTAAAAACGTTACCTGAAATTTGATTGGCTGGGCGAAATTTGAAATAGCAGGCCGGTTCGCCTAAAGTTTGCGGAGTTTTCCACAGACAATTTCGTTGTTGACATTTAGCAGCGGTCGCGTTTTTGTCAGGATGACAATCCACTTTAATCTGGTCTGTTAACCCCTGAGTTAAAGAGATTAAAATCAGACTTAGTAAAACCCTTAGAACACCCATAGAAATCTTGATAAACTTTTGAATAACCGTATAAGTGTGCAAATCAATTCAAAGTCAGAATTTATATAGTAGGTTTGCAAATAAATAGAGTATTACATTTAATATTGTTTACTGATAACAACGCGGGAATAAGTAAATATACAGTTGAGAGCAAATAAATAAGCACAACTGATTAAACTTTATTAATATCATAAACAACAAAAATTTTCATTTTTATTAGTATAGACTAAGGGCCCATTCCTTTACCGGATTAAAGGGTTAATTTTAATCGGACTAAACGGTTTAAAAATTAAGCTTTAAAATGCCATTCCAAAACCTCCGGATTAAACGGACTTAACTTTAAGCGCGCTGCTTTTTAATCGGACTAAACGGACTTAACCATGCACGCTAATGTTAAAGTTAAGCGCGCATGTTAAATCCATTTAGTCCAATGGTAGTATTGGAATGGGGTCAGACTTAATTTAAGCTGCTGACTTATTTTAACTCGTCTAGTCCGTTTAACCCGATTTGCGATTCCGAAACCTCGGACTAAAATAAGTCCAGTCCGTTTAATCCGGTAAAGGAATAGAACGCTAAGATTCGTGACATTATTTTGTTATGTGAATATTTTGTTTATTTATATCATATACTTTGTTATTGTAACTAGGCTGCTATAGCCCAGCCCATGTTTGTTATACGTACATTGAATTATAGATATGTTGAAACGCACGAAGAGACCTCAGTTCTGAAAGAACGAAAGAAATGGAGGCGCCGGGAATCGAACCCGGGCCGCTCGTGTCGGCGACAATAGTGCTAATCATTATACCAAGCAGCACCCAAGCTAATCACTGTACACAGCACCCAAGCCTGATAGGCCATATTTCTTATTTACAACAGATAGGTATAATAAAACAGTACGTAAGTGTTAATAGCTTATAAAGGTACAGTTATTATTTTCTGTGGATACATTCTTGATGATATTTTGTTGCTTAGTTTTTTGCTAAATTATTTGTTTTTGTCAGTTTATTTTTGCATTCCATGTCGATTATTTGGCATTTGCTTGTTTTGTGTGCACACGGCACAAAAAATTATAAGAAAACTTTTCATAAGAAAACATAAAAATGTAATGTTCTAACATGCTAGCATTTTCTAACGCACAGGTCTGTCCAACATAATTACCCATGGCTTTGTGTGAAAATCTACAAATGAAATTCAGTTCCGCTAAATGTTTTCTTGATAATACATAATCTGCTCACGAGTAGTAGCTAACGGACAATATTTCTGAGTCATTTTGTCTCACGTTTCTGTAAATATAAGGGTTGTCTCATGAGGCTGGTGCAAACTCGTACCACCGAGTGTTGTGAGTGAAGATTGATCAGTTTTAAGGCCCACTGAACTCAACAATACTATCTACATACTTGTTCCAATTATGTTTGGCTTAACTTTACCGGGTTTTTATGAGATTGTAATTAAATTAAGGCTGGTACCAAACACGTACAACAAATTTGCTTACATGGACTTAAAACTTTACTTGAAACTTGAAACGAACTTCATTTTTAAGTTCTAAACTAAACCTGGTTTCGTGCTGAGCCGATTCTAACTTTTTTGACTTGAAAATGGCGTTCCTCGCACTAAAATAATTCAAAAAAGCTTTTTTATTCAAACATTTATCTCAGACTTTATAATTCACCGTCTGTCACGTTAGAAGCCTTTCATATAATCAGCTAAGGTTCTGAAAGGCTATCCTCGCTTCATATGCAGAACTATTTCATCCTATAACTTCTATACTGTTATAGGTGAGTTCAATGCTTTTATGGTTTTTTGCTTTTTACATCACGGCTTCCTACTTACTTCAAATAGTTTGGTAGTAGAGCAAATGTTGTCAAGCTGGTTTAAGCCCAGATAATACTTGTCTGTATGCGTGTTCCTGTGTCTGTAAGCAAAAAGTCTGATCAGCTGTTTCTGAACATTTAATGACAGTTAACACTTAACAGCCTTTTATGGTGTGTCAGCTATACCAGCAGTTGTTTATAAATGTGTGGAAAATTAATGTCGTATCTATATTGGTTTTCTTGTGCTGGCTTTACGTACATTTTCATTCATTGAAACGGTCACAGACAGGTACATCTGTATGAACTACATAGGCAATAAGACCCAAACACAACAGAAGTTGGTAAACTTTTGGTAAAAAAGGCGGAAAACAAAATTTAAAGTTGGATATTTATATTGTTATTGATAGCAGTGCATAAAGGGATATAACTAACTCATTTGTCAACAGTTACGATACTATTAAACCGAATGAGGTACCACACAACCAATAGGAATCGAACCCAAAGGTTTTGCTTTACTTTTGATTAGATTATTGGCACGGTAATAGTATACTCAGAGTAGTTTTGAGTTTACTGGTAAAAATTTCCAATCGGTTACTACATAGTAACGAAATTTCTTTACCAAAAAAGGGCGGAACTAAGCTGCTTAAAAATACCGAGGCTCGTCCAAAAAGCCGATGCTTCATTTCCAAACAGACAATATTTCGTCCCATAGTCTGAAACTTAGCTTTGTTTTATGTTAGAAACGTATATATGCCAACTAGGCTTAAAAAGTATACTTAAACTTAAACTTTAATTAAAAAAGTATGCCCCTAAATTTAAACTTAAACTTAAGCTTATTCAAAATTGACGTGTGAACTTAAATTTAAACTTAAACAAAAATTCAAGGTGTCAACTTAAACTCAAACTTAAACGTTTTTGAAAAGTAGAACTTAAACTTAAATTATACTTAAATGCCAATTTTTGAGCTTTTTCTTTTGCTGAAAGTTTTCATATTGTTTTTTTCATTTTTAAAATCATATTGTAATACTGTTACCGGTATACCTCATGAAGCATACTGAAAGTCTCACAGGCCTCTCAGACAAGCCACCCGCGAATACCTACAGACAATTATACGTGAAAAGAGGGTCTTTCAATATTGAAGATAATTTTGGAAAATTAAGAAAATTTTTCACCACTATGGCAGGTATCTACGTTTTGACTTGATTGTTGCATTTTCATGTAGCCACAACAAGTACAGTCAGTGTCGTAGTAACACTTAAGGTGGCGCTCCGAATAACTTCCATAACTTTATTATCTTATAAGTCGACGTAGGTTCTAGCTAGAATAAATTTCGTTTAAATATATTGAAGCCTGTTACAAAGCTCTGTTTCTGAGTAAGTTTCACGTGCCTGCTGCCTTGTTCTGATTTTTTATCACCGATTGAAAATTTCTATTTTCGCTAAATGCGCATAATTTTTCAAACGGCATAACTGAGCGAAACTTGGTTCAAATTTTACGATCTATAGCTTAAACTGTAGGTAATAATGTTGCCGAGGTGTATCTTTTCTTATAATTTTAATCCAATTGTTTTGGCTCAAAATACACTAGTTTTTCTAAAATTGGTCAACTAGAAATCGCTGCAGAATTTCACCAAAAACAGAAATCAATATTTTCGAAGAAGGTACACCTGAATCTACTTATTTTTTAACTTTAAGTCAAATTTCACAATGAAAAAACGACATGGAGGAGAGCTATCACGATTCAAAAACGGCTATTGCCGATCAGAAAAATCTGAAGTTTGCCCACACAAACGACAGTGTCAAAAAATAGAGCGTATTTTTTAATGCAAATAACCATTGAGAAAAGTTGGAGAAGCCAAAAAGTAGCTAACAAAAATTAGCTTGAAAAATAGTGCATTTTTGTCAATATCGCTCAACGTAATTTGAAAATTTTTTTACAAATGTTTGCCTACACAAACGACTTTTTAAAAAGTTGCAGTCACCTATTATCTGCGGAAAACCGTTATCAAAAGTAACAAAAGCCATATACAATTTTTCGGAAAATCGATTTGAAGATTTTGCCATATCAAAATTCAGGTCAAAAAATTAATTTCAACAAAACTACATGTTATGTATATCAAACGAAAGCTAATTCACTGCTGAACAACCTTTCTTCAAGAACAAAGATCTGAAAACGTGACTGAAAACTTTTACTGCCCAAAGTCAGTTATTCGGAGCGCCACCTTAAAGCCGGTGCTATACTTCCCAAAACTCGGCTTTGCTTTGAAGCGCCTCAACGCAAAGCCAAGCTTGGCTTCGACGCGCTTTGAATCGAAGTCAAAGCTGGCATTGTTTTGAAGCGGCGAAGCTCAGCATCGCTTTTTTTCAAAACGGGCTTGGCTTCAAAGCAAAGCTGCGCTTTAAAGCGAGGCCGCGCTTTGAAAATACAAATCTTGCTATACTTTCGCGCCAAAAAGTCAGCGCGCGACAAGTTCGTGCTGCTATGGTTGATTTTAAAATTTGAAAATGGCGCAGCAAAATAAACTTCTGAGAACATCGGCATCGAAATTCGTATTTTCAGGTTCTTTGTTTTCCAAACTCATTCAAAAATTTCAAAGTTTAATATTTTTAAATACAAAAAAGTAAAATAAAGGATTTAAAATAAAGTGTAGAAGACCTAAAAAGTACTAAGAATAATAAATATGCATGAAATTACATTACTGTATGATTTAAAATAAACGTAGAAAATTCCAACGCGCTTCGAAGCGCTTCGAAAGTTGAAATGAATTCAACTCAGGCTGCTTCGAAGCGCGTCGAAGCAAAGCGCGGCGTGGCATTGGAAAGCGTGGGAACGCTTTGGACGCTTCGAGACAAAGCCAGGCCTCGCTTCGAAGCCAAGCTTGGCTTTGCTTTGAAGCGCTTCGAAGCGTTCCAAAGCGTTTCCACGCTTTCCAATGCCAGGCCTCGCTTTGCTTTGAAGCGCTTTGAAGCGCTTCGAGATTTTTGTGAAGTATAGCAGGGGCTTTAAACATGTATAGTAGCAATAAAACAGAAAAACTTATTTTAATACTTAAGGGGGGGGGTACCTGAAAAAGTGAAAATTTTAGGTCTCCGATTCGCTTCAAATTTGCACACAATGTAGCCCCAGGGAAGGCGCATCGCAGATGTAACAAACTGGAACAAATGCCAATTTTTCACTAGGGGCTCCCAAAAATTCAATTTTACGTGTAAATCATAGGCGCAAAAAAAAGTTTTTTGTGGTTGCAAAGCGCCCCTTTACTCGAAATTTTTGTTAAAACTGACGAAGTTGATTTTTACATGATTCGATAGCCTAACGTCATATCTCAACCTCTATGATCCATTTTTTTAAATTTTTGCCCATGGCCTGAGCAATGACGTCAAATGTAAAATCACTCAAATTTGGCGGGTCAAAAAAACGGCCATTTTTTCACATTTCGCCCTCGTTTTTAGATTTGAAAATACGTATCAAAAATCCGGATCACACGATTTTACGCTTACATGTGGGCTGCCACTATGCCAAGTTTCAGCTTGATTGGCCTGATGTGGTTTGTGTTAGAACTGTCCAACTAAGGGCTACTTTTAGGCTTTTTTGCGAAATTTTGCCTATGTAAATACACTGACGAACACACTGAACCAAAAGTGCACCTTCAAGCTTAATTGTTCTCATCTGACGTTGGGGTGCCTTGGGGGAGTAACATATGTGAAAATAAGCAAATTTGGAGAACTTTGATTTTTGACCTGGGTAGCCCCCCCCCCTTAAGGGGGTAGTGTCGCGAAAGCAGTCGATTTTGCGTAACTGTAAAACATTTTTATAAAAAGATAAGACATCGTTCTTTATATATTTTGAAAATATATGTTGAGGCAAGTATTTTCGCCAAGTTTCATTATAATTGATGCAGTATACTGTTTGCAGTGAGGACGCAAAGTTTGACGCAAAAATGACGTTTTAAAAACCTATTCACATTCGATTTTTTCGTCACAATTATCAACTTATTTGATTAGTTTGTTTACATAGACTAAAAGGACATATGTTGTAGTTTATGCGCACAAAATTTAGTGCAAATTGCTTTAGTGGTTGCGGAGTAATACCTGTTTGAACTGTGAAACTGTGAACAGTGAAGTACTCACAGCATTAATGATAAATTGTGAAAAATTTAGACGCTTATTTTAAAATCAAAAGAAAAACAAACCTTCATTTTTCTTTTTTCTTATTTATGGCAAAAAACTGTGCGTCGACACGTCACGTGTGCTTCACAAGCTGGCCAATCTGATATCTGGCTGAATTTTTTGAATTTTCATGTCCTTATTGTGTGATGTCTGGCTTACAATCGGTGATTGGTTCAAGATATTGGCAGATATTGGTAGTCTACTGTCTGGCAGTACTTATTCAACACAGTATAGCATTGAACTAGTTTCTCAGTGAACGTACAAGTTTAAAGCAAAAAGATCTCTTTTTGCAACCAATGAGCAAAACTGCTTTCGCGACACTACCCCCTTAAGGTGGTAGTTGCGTTTTCGAGGTTTTTGTGATTTCTATGTAAACTTTGCGCCACCAGTACTCAAGTTATAAGTGACGCCTGAGCATAAATTTTTGGGACAGTACTGTAAAGGTCAAAATCCCCAGGCATGTCTCTCACTTTTTCGAAATTTCACCTGTGGACATTTTTAGAGGGTTTTAATTACAAGAAAATATCTTAAATTTTCGGTGAGTTTGCTTTTCAGCTATTTTCTCAGTAAATTGACTAGTTATTTAAAAAGTGGGGGACATGCCTGGGGATTTTAAACATGTCAAAAACCTTAACAACTTTCAGCCCCAACAGGTAATCGTATGCTTCAGAGCTGTGGCGCAAACTTTTTGTAAAAAATCCTCGTATTTTGGAAAGGACCTTTGTTTAGCCGCGTGTAGTGAAAAGAAAATCAAAGGTTAAGTTTCAATGCATGGCATACATTTAGGCAATATATTGTTCTACTTCACGCAAAAGACCGCTTGTGATTTGAATTTGTAAACGCTGAGCTATGGCTTTTCAAAAAAACACCTAAAAACGCAATTACCCCCTTAAATGACTAAAATTTTGAATACTTAAACTTAAACTTAAATTAAAATTAAGGCAGCAACTTAAACTTAAACTTAAGGGTGTAAATGCGTTTTTAGGTGTTTTTTTAAAAAGCCATAGCTCAGCGTTTACAAATTCAAATCACAAGCGGTCTTTTGCATTAGGTAGAACAATATCTTTCCTAAATGTATGCCATGCCTTGAAATTTAACCTGTAATTTTCTTTCCAGTATAAGCGACTAAAGAAAGGTCTTTTCCAAAATATTAAAATTTTTTACAAAAAGTTTGCGCCACAGCTCTGAATCATACGATTACCTGTTGGGGCTGAAAGTTGGTAAGTTTTTTTGACATGTTTAAAATCCCCAGGCATGTCCCACACTTTTTTAGTAACTAGTCAATTTACTGAGAAAATAGCTGAAAAGCAAACGCACCGAAAATTTAAGATCATTTCTTGTAATTAACACCCTCTAAAAATGTCCACAGGTGAAATTTCAAAAAAGTGAGAGACATGCCTGGGGATTTTGACCTTTACAATACTGTCCCAAAAATTTATGCTCAGGTGTCACTTATAACTTGAGTTCTGGTGGCGCAAAGTTTACATAGAAATCACAAAAACCTCGAAAACGCAACTACCACCTTAATTGTTTTTCAAAATGAGAACTTAAACTTAAACTTAAACTCAAATGAATTAGGGCATACTTTTAAAGCCTAATGACAACAGCACGTTTAAAACTGATTCAAACTGACTAGCATTCCTATTGTGTTTATGTTTTTTTGTATATCTAACTTGCATTTAATTGTAATATGCGTTAAGTGCTAATTTTTTATGAAAGTATGATATCTGCAGTAGTGCGCTGAAATGATTTTAATAATTTTTATGCTTAACAGTATTAGTAGTTATACGCAGCGGCACAGTAACAGTGTACAAGAGAGATTGGGCTAATTTGCATATGCAAATTAGCCAGTGTCACAACTGCAGACTGCAAATAGTGGATCAGTTACGAGCTAATGGTCAGTCAGAAAGGTGGTGTTCTCGGAACCAATTCGGCTGTTTAGTTTTCGCCTACAGTTTAACACCCATTAGTTTTTGAAGGTGCCGATTTCACGCACCTGTCCTGCAGCCTCTGCCTTTTTTTTTCAATTCGAAGTCCCTAATGCCATCGTCGCCAGGCCGGAGCCGCAGTAAGCGGAGAAAGTCCCCGCAATCCGCCGGCTCGGACTCTGATAGCAGCCAGGACTCCAAAGTTCATAAAAATGAACTGAAATTTCCCAGCAACTTTGATCAAATTAAATTTTTGGAGGATGTGAAAAAACATGTCACGAAAATCGAAAAAATTGCCAAAAAATACAAGGACAGGGGTCGTGATATGCCAAAAATCCTCCAAAAATCTCGCAAACTGAAACGGTTGATTCGCAACCGTCGAAAAACTGTTATTTTAAACGATTCGGTGGGTTTTAAAACTGCTCATGCCCTAGAAAAATCAAAAAAGCTCAAGCTCAACCCCACAGAAACTCTTGTTTTGGGCCTACAGGCGGCAAATGCCGCCCCGTCTTCCAAACCCATGCAACGAGGGCCCACCCAGCCCTTTCGGCCTAGCCGGGGATTCGGAACCCGCGGTCCCCGGCCGTACCAAGGGTCAATCACCAAGTCCAAGTTTGGAACCTGCTTCCTCTGCAACCGTGATGGCCACTTCGTCGCAGACTGCCCCCAAAACGCTCACCCCCAGCGAACTGCCTCAAACCAGTGACCTAACCGATTCCATGGGCCTGACGCAAAATCAAGCCATCATGCTACTTGGTAAGACCAATTTTGAAACTATAATGATTCAACAGCGAGCTCTATGCTCAGTGAACGCTGTGAAAGGGCGTTTAAAACAGAACCTAGCTTTTTGGTATTCAATAACTGAAAACAGAATCCTCTTAGCTACCGTAGAAAAAGGTTATACACTTCCCATTTTAGGATCAGTTCCAGTTTTTAAAAAATCTAATAACAAATCAGCAAATGAAAACGCAGATTTTGTTAACCGTGAAATAGAACAGATGGTTGTTTGTAAATTCGTGGAAGAGGTAAAATCTGATGCGGTTCTCTGTGTCAACCCCCTCTCCGTAGCAAACTCATCAAACAAGTTGAGGCTAATCTTAGACTGCTCGATTTTGAATAACTGGATAGCTAAATTTAGATTTAAGCTAGAAGGTATTGAAACAGCTATAGCCTACTTTTCCGATGGGTGCCACATGGCTAAACTAGATCTCAAATCAGGTTACTACCACGTAGAAATTGCGGAAAATTGCAAAAAGTATCTGGGATTTTTTTGGAATGGTAAAACTTATGTTTTTTCAGTATTGCCATTTGGTGCCTCATCAGCTCCATATATTTTTAACAAACTTCTTAGACCGTTTGTATGCAAATTCAGGAAAGAAGGTATTTTTATTGTATTTTTCTTTGATGATGCCATCATTTTGGCCAAGACAGAGTCAGACTTGCTCAAAGCTGTTGAGCGAGTAGTCACAGACCTTCATAAAGCTGGTTGGATACTGAACATTCCCAAATCAGTCCTTAAGCCAACTCAAAAACTTGTGTTTCTGGGTTTCAAACTGGATAGTAAAAACTTTTGTATCAGTCTGCCTGAGCATAAAATAAGCAAAATTGAGTTTATGTGTAATGGAATTTTAAAACTGAAACGAGCGTCTGCAAGACAAATTTTAAGAATGGCTGGTAGTATTATAGCTGCAAAACCGGTGCTTGGCAATATCTCATTACTTTATACGCGTTGCTTATTTAGATTTGTTGGGCAATGTCAGGACTGGGACAGTGAAAAACCAGTGGGCCAAGAAGAACAAACGGAGGTTGCCTTCTGGCGAGACAAAGTCGGAAATCTGGGTTCTCGGTGCTTCAGGCACCAACGTTCTCTGGTTCTCTATACTGCGTTCTCTGACGCGAGCAATTATGGAGGTTCTGTGGTATTATTTTACAAAGGTGAGCAAATTAAAATAGCTCATGTTTCCTGGCCCAATATCTCTTATGATAACGGGGCACTGGTGAGCTCGGCTTATCGAGAATTATTTTTGATATACTATGGATTGCAAACATTTTGTGAAACTATAAAAGGGTCAGATGTCCAATGGAAAACGGACAATCAGGCAGTACCTAGCATTATAGAAAAAGGCTCTATGAAAAAACACCTTCACGCGTTAGCTATAAAAATTGCAGACGTGTGCTGCCACTTCTCAATAAATATTAGGCCAGTGTGGGTACCCAGAGCTGAAAATTCCAATGCTGACTACTGGAGTAAGTATAAGGATCCAGACGATTGGAGCATCCGGAATTCTTTTTTTCGGGCAGTGAGTAAAAAGTTTGGCCCTTTTTCAATTGACCTTTTTGCACACTCTAAAAACGCTCAGCTACCTCGTTTTTACTCCAAATTTTACTGCCCTAATACGCTCGGTCAAGATGCTTTTCAACACTCCTGGGCTGGAGAAAAAGCTTGGGCTGTCCCTCCTCCTGCCCTCGCGCTAAAAGTGCTCCAAAAGTTCCTTCAAGAGAACATGAATCTCTTGCTTGTAATTCCCTTCTGGTATTCAGCACCGTACATGCCCTTTCTGTTTTCAGACCAGTTTTGCAGACCCTACATTAGAAACTGGTTCATCGTCCAGAACGCCAATCGTGTAGTTGAACCGGGGCAGAACGGGAACCACGCTTTCAGAAACCCAAAATATAATATTGAGCTGTTATTTGTTTTGCTTGTTAAATCTTAAAACCGTGAACGATACTTCCCTTTTCGTCATCTTTGCTATAGTTATCTCTATTGTGCACTGTTATGCTGCTGCGTATAACGCATATTATTTAGTAGAAAATCGGATAAATAATAGTAGTTATACGCAGCGGCACAGTAACAGTGTACAAGAGAGATTGGGCTAATTTGCATATGCAAATTAGCCAGTGTCACAACTGCAGACTGCAAATAGTGGATCAGTTACGAGCTAATGGTCAGTCAGAAAGGTGGTGTTCTCGGAACCAATTCGGCTGTTTAGTTTTCGCCTACAGTTTAACACCTAGGAAACCCTCCACTCCCACCCAAAAAAAAAATAATAATATATAAATGAAATTATATAAGTATTGTTGTTATAGATCTGGCAAAACAGTCGACTTGGTTTCGAGAACTGAAGGCCACCAAAACACCAGAGTCAGATATAAGGAAATTCGTCGTCACGATGTGCGCAGCCCAAGCGACAAATACTCTGAAAGTCTACTTGAACTCAATCTCCCAGTTTATCTCCTGGGCACTCAAAACTCAAGGAACAGGTCCGTTCTTACCTGTGCGACCCATTTCAGCAGGTCTATTTCTGCTTATGAAAAAGTCTGACGTGTCCTCACCAAGCACTATAATGTCTCATTAATCTGCTTTGTCCTGGGCAAACTCTTTCTTGGCGTTGGGTGAAGACCTACGTGCTAATGTTTTTCTGAAAAAGTTATGCGCAGGACTTTGCAAATTATTAGGTCGACCAACCGTAAAAAAGTCACCATTCCCACAAAATTGCGTGCATGATACTATTTCTAAATCCTTTCAAACAGGATCCCTACCGGATCAACGAAAAGCTGTTATTATATGCTTGGGTTTTGTGGGTATGATGCGCTCAGCTGAACTGCGACAACTAAAACTGGAGGACGTTACCTTTAATCAAGGTTACATACAAGTGCATATTAGATCAAGTAAAACGGACCAGTTGAGGCATGGCCAATTAACAACCATCCCAGCAACTGGAACCACCGCGTGCCCTTTCACCCTTATCCTGCAATATGTGGAAAAAATGAAAACTCTAGGAGCTCAGCAAAATTCTTTTCTGCTTCAGTCCCTTAGATTTAACAAAGCAACAACCGAGCATTTACCAACCGGAAAAATGTTATCGTATGACTGTTTGAGGAAAATAATCAAGCAAGCTGCTAGTGAATGCGGCCTAGATGAAACGTCTATCAGCACCCACAGCCTCCGTGCGGGAGGGGCAACCACAGCGGCGCGAAAACAAATCTCTGACAGACTAATCCAGCTCCAAGGTCGGTGGGCGACCACTTCTTCAATGAACCGGTACATTGAAGAAGATTTTCAAAGCAAAATTGAAGCAGCGAAAAAACTGTTGCAATAAACACCTTTCGATTGACTGACATGTTTACTTAATAAAATGCTCTCTCATCTATCTCTATTGTGCACTGTTATGCTGCTGCGTATAACGCATATTATTTAGTAGAAAATCGGATAAATAATTCCCACTTATGACAGTTTTTAATCATGATAGTGAGTTTTCAGTTTTTGATGGTTCCGAGTGTAGGAGCGACAATTAGATAAATTAGAAAATATCAATGTTTACCGAGCTATTCCGGTGAAAATATGTATTCAAACAAATGTAACTCATCACCAGGAGCAACAGTTGATCTACAAAAGTGACCTATCGTCGGAACATTTTTTGTGTCATCTGTATAAAGGTGACAAAAACTCTGCCTGTCTTATGTCATTAATTTTCTACAGTTTGCTATTGGCTCCACCTTTCAGTGAAAGAACGAATCTTTATTATCATCTAAGTTGTGGTGAACGTGAAGAAACAGAGTCGTTTCCTTACCAGACATAACAGCATCGAAATGACCTAGTGGATTTTTAACCGCCTATGCTGGAAGGTGCCGTGCTGCGGTCCAGTGCGGTCCCCCGTATTTGTACCCATTTCCCAAGTCAAATATGTAGTAGGTAAGCAAGGGACCGCCCTTTGGTCTTTTTTTATTAAATTTTGAAATAACTTCATGAAAACTTTTGAATATTCTGAAAAAAATTTGCCACATCTCTCATTTCCTCATTCTCTCATTTAAAAAATTTCCTCCGTAATCTACCAGTGATGACATAGCACGTTAAACCGTTGAACATAGACCAAAAAACGACCGTTTAAACGTACCGTTTCAGCTAGTACAAAAAAATTTTGTAAATTTCAGCTTCAAAAAATTTTAAAGTTAACATAAACAAGCTGTCAGGTGACAAGTAAAGAAAACGAAAACGAAGGAAAAACGAAAACAAAGGAAAACAAAAGGTAAACGCAAACAAAAACCAAAAGAAATGTCAACTGAAAATAGAGCGTAGCTGTAACATAATGCCTAATGTAAAAACTGCGTTTCCGGACATTAATTACAATAGAATGTTCAATTATGCGACTGCATCCGGTAGTTTATAATCTCTGCAATTCTATAGGGAATACACTTTGTTGCTGGCGCTAATGATTATGTTTTCATTTATTTCTATGGTACCGGCTGCTTTAGGATATTACTTTTCTGGCAAACAAGAGAAAGCTATGTGTTAGAGTTTTGTGCAGATCATTAGGGTGCATTTTTTAAGTGGCCATTCTCCTCTCTCAACAGACTTCTTTTTTTATTTTTTTTAGCTGACATAAATCTGTGTGTAAAGGCCAGTTTACAGGATCAAACTTGCACCAAACTTACGCCAAACCAAACTTGCTCCAAACTGAAAGTTTGGTCCGAATTCGCACCAAACTTGCATTCACACGTCCAAACATTCAACAAACCAAACTGTCCCAAACTCAGAGCAAACTTGCACCAAACAGCCAATCAGAAGCCACCACAGCAACGAGCGCTCATTAAAACTGTTAGTTCAAAATCGTGTCTTTGAAAAACAAAACACCATTTTTGCGCGGCCGCCTCAGCGGCCGTGCATATTAATTTCAGTCAATGCACTGAAACCAAAATTGCATGTAAATCATGCCAAGTTTCAGTGCATTGAACTGAAGGTTTTGCTGCTGAGATCCGATGTGATGCACAGCAGCTAGCCAGAATACGTGCATGTGCGTATATTGTGTGTGTGCGTATGTGCTTGTTGTGCTGCTCTGCAGCTATCGTCAAGAGCGTATGTGTTCGTTCCTGATCCTGTGTTTGGAAACTTGCAACATGCAACGACTAATCAGCAGAAATACTGATATATTATTGCACACGAGTAGATTTTTGTTAAAAAATTAACACCAATCGACAGAGCATCATCCACTTTACAAAGTCAACTAAATAAATAGAAATCGACAAAAACGTAGATGACCGGTTGTTGCTGTAGACAACAGTCTAGATTACCATGTTGTTGTCAGTTCGTTCTTATGTTGTTAGCAGAGTCGACACTGAACTGAAATGGGCGGCAATTAGAAGTATGTGGCAACCGATTTACACCTGTATCTCATCGTTAACATAGTGTTAGGCTGTCTGTGGTTTTGTGACCGATGATTTTCTGTGACCTGATTTTCTGTGTTTATACAGGTCAATTCTGTTCAAAAATTTTGAAATTGAGTTTCTTAATAATTGTCATAGTCAATTGCATAGTCAAGTTTTCAACATATTCAATGACCAAAACTGTTTTACACCTATTAAAACCTTTTTTGAAGTGTAACTGACATGCAAGAATTTCAAAGTAACTAAAAATAAGTGATTCGTGGATTTTTATAGCAGCTTCACTACTCGTCGTCAGTCGTATGAGGTATTGTTCGAGCCCTCGCCAACTCTAGTGCACAGCAACGGCATTGAGGTTTAGTGAAGTGTAATATTTGATCTGTAAACATCACAATGGACTTTTACAGTGCTTGCTACTGACGAATTCAGTAGTACTAACACTGTACTGAACTGGTTTCAAATTTTAGTGCACGCCGCGCTACATTTTACCAAAACGGTAAAATAATACTGACTGTTCGTCATGTAAAAAATATATACGCTCGTCGACTAAAGTGCTTGTTGTGTATGAATATATATTTTGAAAATGATATAGTTTATTCCGGTTTATAATGGTGTTTATAACCAGAACACACCATTCATCGTATTAACAGGCCTCATACTCCTTTATTTTATCTCAAGTTCCGGCTTAAATCTCGGATTCAATATTTAGTATCTATTATATAATCCTACAAAAAATTCTCGAGTACCTATTATGTTAAAACTAGTTACGAGTAAGATTTAAGAGTTAAACGAGATATCATAGAATTAGGCTCGATTCATACTTCTACACGGACATTCGGCCATACGGGCAAACGGACGAACGGACATCCGGACAAAATAAACGGCAGAACGGCCGTTTGATTCATGCTTTTGTCCGTTTAGCCGTATTCCCGTTTGCCCTTCAGCCGTATGTCCGTTCATCCGTATAAAACGGCACAATTTCACTTTGTCCGTATGTCCGGCAAAGTTAAATTCAGTTCAACTCTGCCCGAAATTGTAGGGCATATTGTAAGACAAACGGACATACGGCTCAAAAGTATGAATTGCACCTTTGTCCGTATACATGTGCATCCGTATGTCCGTACGTCCCAATGTCCGTTTGCCCTAAAAAGTATGAATTGAAAAAACTGACAAAACTTGCTTTGTCCGTGTGCCCTATGTCCGTTGGTCCGTATGCCCTATTTAAGTATGAATCGACCCTTAGAGGAATGGTCCAAAATTTTTATTAAAAAGGTAAATGTTTGTCATTGTTTTTATAAAATCTGTAGGGATTGCAGAATATTTATGTAGCATATTACTACATATATTATATTATAAAATTTTATTACATTACATTATACTATTTTTATCACATTATAGTATACTATTTTTTTACAAATCAGGATGTGATTAGAGTTACCTAAAACACTGCTTATTATGCACTCTTGGTAATGGGCATTTTCGACTGAAAAAACGTTCATTTATTCACAAATTAATTCAACATTTGATCAACTGAATTTTGTAGTAAAAAGTCTCAGTTTGAACACAATTTGCTGTACCCAATTTCATTCCATTACTTTCCCTTTCGTTTTTAATTTAGTTTTTACATAAATCCGCTAAATCTACTTCGAATATGGCTCTAAACTGCCAATCAGTTCCCACCGACACTCTCATTTTTCTGTTATAATTTGTTGTTGTTTGCTCAACAAATTTTTCTAGCTCTCAAAATAGGTCAGTAGTGTCACTAAAAGTACATCTTTCCTCAAGCCTCTAGATACATACCTTATTTGGCTTGTTACACGAGAGGGAAGGGCTTCTGATACTGTTTCATTGAAACCTAACAATTTATTTTGTGTTTACTTTGAGCTGTTGACAACAAACCAGATACTGTTTAACTGCAAATGATATATTTGTTGTAACATAATTTCAAAGCTCTTGAATAATATTAGTAAATACACACTTGTAATCATCATCATTGATTCCTAACCTTTCAAATGACTAAAAATGTAGTGCTTGTGCAAGTGCTGGTGAAATATTTTTTAAAATTTATTTTCTTATAAAACGTGCCGTTGAACTTTATCAATGACTAGGCATTTGTGTAATATAAATAAAATTTTTAAAACACTCTAAATATAAGAGACAATATTTGAAACAGCTATTAGGGCATTTTCTGTGAGATTTCGTGTACCTTCATACTAAATAATGATTAAGTTCAACTTAATAGTCATTAGTCACCTCTATTTTTCAAAAAGTTTCAGTGAATTTTTAATTCAAGAAATAGCATTATTAAATGCTTTTAATGATGCTGTTAAAGTGTTAGTTCCATAAAAGGAAGTTTCCCTTTTTTTCAGTCAGATATATAAATTATGGGCAATGTGATAATGATAATACTACACCAGAAAAACCTATATTTTTTTTGCTTATGTATGTTGTTTAGTTGTGACTAAGCTAAATAATGTAAGAAAAACAATTTTCGAATAGGGTGGACATGAAAAACAATTATCGAATAAGTCATGGTTTCGAGCAAATTTTTTAATTGAGTTCGTAAGCAGTTTGTCGAGTCCTAGATTAATAAATGATTATTCAATTTTTATCAGCATCTTATCACCTATCGCGATTATATTATATAAGCTTTTATATACTATAATAGCTTCCATTACACTTCTATACACTTATTCTATTACAATTATCACTTACTCAAATATTAGACAAGCTTTGCTCATCATAAACTAGTGTTAGTTAGTCTTTTTGTAGCGATTTTTTTAGCCTGTTCGGGGCAATATTTTGCGGTTGCAGCTTTTTTTTACCATTGCACAAGAAACCGCAGGCCAAACCTTAATTAACCGTTAATATTATTTTCTTGCAAACACAAACTGTGTAATGAGCTATTGCGATTTTGAAATAAACTGACGAAGATTGTCATGTTTAGATTTTGCGTCACTTATCAAACTGAAGTTATGGAAGCACCTTGGAAAACAGCTGTTTTGAGTCAAACAATTGCGAAGTATTTAAAGGTAAAAATGTCATCAGTATTTTAAGGTGCTTTGTTTTTCAGCCGAAAAAAGTTTAAAGGTAGTATTAACAAGTTTTAGTCGCAAACAAACGCATTACGGTATGTCCTTTTTTAAGGTTTAAAGTTTAAAGGTTTAAAGGTAAGGTTTTTTTAAAGTTTTTGCAGAAATTTTGAAAGAAGCTTTTGTATGTCAATTTTTGCCATTTCTTCCTAGGCATAGATATTCTAATTAAAATTTTTTAAATGTTTACTATGGAGGTTAATTTCCACTGTCACTATTAAATTTTATTACATCTACCAAATTGAAACTTATTTGGTTCTTATTAATTATTTATTAACCTTGAGAACTCAATTAATTATATGAAATAAGAATAAGAAAGCATAAAAACCTATTAACGTAATCATACTTATTTCTCATCTCATCTCTACTACGAGTCATGTTCCACAATTTTGTGGACTTTGAGCTAGTTTGCATATTGTACTATATATTTTTTTAAATATTAATACAGTCTTGATACAATATTAAATCGCGTTGTTTTGTATTAAATGCGTTGTTTCATCCGTCTGTTTCCTTCTTACGTTCCACTGCCTAATAAACCTATTGGTCCTTTCTGGCAATTTCGTCGGGTGGTAATTAAATTAAAACAAATTAAATGAAACAAGGAAAATAGAGTTAACAAAATTATATTTTTTACATACTATAAAGCTCCATGTAAATGTATTTTGTAGAACGTTCTTGGCACGCTGATAGTCAGTAGCTTCATAACGGTGTAGCAATTTTCCATCCTACTAGCAAAGATATATAATTGTTGTGAAAGTCTCATAAATCCTGTGAAGCTGTTATTTCCGCAACTTTTGAGAACAACACATTTTGCCGGAACTTTTTGAAATAACAGTTGTCGTTGAGTAAATCATTTGATGGTCTCGGATTTTTAATCTGACCTTTACCTTTTCTTTAACTTTATTTATTGTGTAAAACTACGTTAACAGTTGTTCAATAGTTCAAAACATATAATTAAACTAGAACTTTTCAACAACCGAACTAACGTTACATTATCCACTGAAGTGTGTGTTCGACTTTGTAATATCTCTGGTAACTTTATGCTATTTCGGTTCGAAGCCGGTACAAACTAAAAACTGAAAAATTCGAAAAAGTTTTTCGGATTTTTTAGTGTGTGTTTGTGTGTGTATGTGTGTGTAAAACAGTCTAAAAATGTGTTAGCCTCAGCAGCACTTGAAATTTAATTAGAGTCTGGCTTTTTTGAAGAAAGTACAATTGTGTAGGAAAACTGCGTAAAACCAACCTGTTGCTAAAATTTATCACATTGAACCTATTTACTTTAAAGTTGACTTGACACTGACATAAATAGAACATTAGATTACAATGATCGCATGGTATCTTTAAATTGGCATTGAGGCCTCAAGAGTCCACAACTGGTACCTGTTCTTATACTAAAGTTTTCAGCTTTATTCTTCAATAGTTCTTTCAATTGATAGTTTTCTTTCAAGAGAACTATAGTTTGGAATAATCCTTAAAAAACCTTTTGCCAACGATAACAGTAATCTATTTAGAATAATTACATCAAGCCAAGTCAAACTAAACAAATCAGAAACTCCAACAGTAAGAAGCCCGTACGAGTAAGAGGAAAAGGTCAATGCTTGTAAATTAGATCATTTTTCAGGAATCTTTTCTACTGGCAACAGATACCGTCTACGCTCAAAAGGTCAAATTCATGAACCTAAATGAAATTGGTGATAGACAGTTTTTATGCAATGTGTAGAAGGGTTCGGACATTTGCAGTATATTTGTACATTTAGGCCGCTATTGGACGCAAGCTCCAGCCCAGGACATAACAGATAAAGTGTCATACTCTTCCCATTATGTACTCTTGGCGCAAATAATGAACAACGCTTCATAATTAGTTCAAATCGGAAGAGTAACTTACATACATACATCGTTTCACAACATGAAAACATGAATTTATCAGGTATAGCCAAGCATTTTCTGGTTAACTGATGCTTACACAATATTAATTAGGCATATATTGGCTGATAGTTATATTCACATTTTACACGGCGGCCTCAACTCTTTGAAGTCTATAAACCATTGGCAAATCATGCCTTTGGCAACACTATGCATAAATCTCGCTAGCCAACATCGTCAGCGACTTTAGGTCACGTTAACTTTAGGTTTGGCGTTGGCTGGCACGTAACAAGCTATACAAAATAAGGTTTCTGCGTTTTATATTAGTAGAAAATGAGTAAGACATCGTAACGTGCTCCTGCTATGAGGCACATCTGTGCACGAAATAGTGTCCGAGTTAGCATATTGTCCAATATTGCGTGCTCATTTCGTAAACAAAGGCTAAGGAAACCTAAATAATGCGGACATTGAGAAAGCTGTGTCTAGAATAAGGTACATAATGTGTGATTATCATTAGTTAGCCTTTTGTATTCTACAGACGATACTGTGAACAGACTTCTTTACATTGTATTGACTACCTAAAGAGCTACTCACAGAAAATGCTTAACTAAGGGCCTATTCCTTTACCGGAGTAAAGGGTTAATTATAATCGGACTAAAATGGTTAAAAATTAAGCTTAAAAATGCCATTCCAGAACCTCCGCATTAAACGGACTTAACTTCTAGCGCGCTGCTTTTTAATCGCACTAAACGGACTTAACTATGCACGGTAATGTTAAGCGTGAATGTTAAGTTCGTTTAGTCCAGTGGTAGTTTTGGAATGGGGTCAGACTAAAATTAAGCCGCTGACTTATTTTAACTCGTCTAGTCCGTTTAACCCGATTTGCCATTCCAAAACCTCTGACTAAATAAGTCCAGTCCGTTTAATCCGGTAATGGAATAGGCCCTAAATAATGCGTTCGATTTTTCATCGCAGAAATGGTCAGTACCTACATGTTCCTGACAATGGACCTAAGATCCAAGTTCCAAGGTTTTAGAACTGTTTTTTTTGGAAATGTAAATAAATTGCAATTAGCGGCAAACTTTAGTCCCACTGCCACCCAACAAAGCATTAGCTTTTAAAAAGTAATGCGTAAACTTTATTTTTTTAATAGCAAAATTAAAATTAGCATTTTCTCTGCGGCCTCATTTAGATGTTTGAAACCATTGTAAAGCATCATTTGCAAAAACTTCACAAAACGTCTGAAAGCAACAAGAAGAAATTTATTAGGGAATTTCCCAATTTATTGTTATTGAAAAACTTTTGAGAAATTCAAAAAGCTTACGATCTCAAAAGTAGTCAATAATTTTTGCTTGGAACTGTTTTTCTCGTTTTCGACATTCAGTCTAACTACACTGGCACAGAATTGCCTACATTAATTTGTGGTGGTGTGTGTAACTTTAGCATAAGTTGTGTAAAAGACAAGGTTGACTGAGCTAATCTGTAGTTTGTCTTCATCAGATATCAACTTTATCTCTTAAAATGCTACATTATTTATCGATAAAGTTTCAGGATGCTTCAATGCTGCAATGCTTCATTCAAGCAAATAACCAAGCCAAAGGCGTGACGCTTAAGTATTAACTGTAAATGTCGAAAACAGACTGTCAAAAACATCTGTTTCTGCTTTGATCGTGTTTTTGAAACGCAACGATAACGTTACCAAAACAAAACAAGTAAGTTTGCCTGATAGGTATAGTTCAAGTCACAGTCACTGTAGTTTTTTTGCAACACCCTATTTAAAAGTAGTTATATATCAATTTTGATGTCAAAAAAGTAGTGCAAAAAACCGAAACAGAACAATCACTTTGAGACATACTTTCGACACTGTTGTCATTAATTACAGTTTAACAAGCACTTCAGTCGACGAGCGTAAACATTTTCACATGATGGCAGTCGGTATTATTTTACCGTTTTGGTAAAATGTGGCACGGCGTACAGAAAAAATCAGTTCGTTAATTCTACTGGATGAACCAGTATCTGATGCTGTACAGCTGTACAGTCTATACAGTTATACACCGCACAGAACGTTAACTCCGTTGCTTTGCTACCCACTGACTACTTATCGTTGGCAACTTGTCGAACTACTCGACCTGAGTACCTGGCCCGACTACGACTGACGACGAGATGTGAATTTTTTATAGAAAGTTTCTGAGCCTTTTATTGTCGCTTATAGATTTTAATTAAAGAAATTTAATGCCAGTTTTTAGACTTCATACAAGAGATTGATATTTGTAAAAATTGTTTAACCAATGAATTTCGTGAAAACTTAATGCAACAATAAACCTGTAAAACTTTTTCAAAACCTAAAATTTTAATGTCAAAATCAAATTAAAGTCAAAATCAAGTTATATTTTGAAAATTAACAAACCGAACTGACCTGTAGGCAAAATCAACCTGATCTAGCACGATCCCAAGTTGATTAAACACAATTACGTAATCTACTGTCCAGCTAAGTCAAAACAAACATGCCATTTTCGTTTCAGTGCATTGACTGAACTTAGTATGCACGGCCGCTAAAGCGGCCGCGCAAAAACACAACAAAAACAGAACCAGATGTTTCCGACAGTCAGATTTACAGTTAATACCCAAGCGTCACGCTTTTGGCTTGGTTATCGGCGTAAATCTCGCTTTGCATTCAGCCGAACTGCAATTTGATCGATGATTAATGCAGTCGGCTAAGCAAGAGTTGATCATCTGGTAGTGACAAACGTAGCGAGTTTTTTTAAAATTTAGCAAAGTTTTTTTACATAAGATGTGTCAGAACCACCGGCCACAATCACAAACTATAGATAACTTCTAGAGGTCTGGTCTAGGGCAGACTGAACTCAGTGTTGACCCATGACAACAATAGTTCATTGCAAAATTAATCGAGATATTTTTGAGCAATGAGCTTTTTTCAGTTTTCAATGTTAAAAATGACAACGTGTAACTCTTTTAAGATTTTGGTTAAACTGATAGTGATGGCAGTTTTTTAATAGTTTCTTATGTATTAGCTTCTAAAGAATTTCTAAGAAAAGGCCTAAAATATCCAAAATTGTCAATTCTCTGTTTCTCTAGGTTTTACATTTGAAAACTTTTTCTGTATTCCACTGTCCACTGCTGGAAGCCTAAGACTACCTTCGGCATCCAACTCTAGCTACCGTGAAAATATTTTTTCAAAAAGTTTTGAAAAGGCAAACGTACAAGAGGGACACATTAGGGATTTATTTCCCGTTTAATTAGTTTCAGCATGTGTGATCTAACACACCTGACTACTTAAAAATGATTAACTAGGTTACTTAACCTGCTAATTTACTTCTAATTTAGTGATAATAAAAGTAGCTGTTGAGCTACTTAGACTGATTAAAACTTAATTGAGCTAAAATGCCACGTAACCTTTCCATTACTAGATCTTTTCTACCATATAAAACAACAATAACGATCGGTATTTCCGCAATAAAGTTGCAAACTTCAGAGCTCCTGCTTATGTATGTACCTGGAGTTTTCGTATTCAAAGTTTCAGTCTAGTAATTTTCTATATTTCTTATTCTTAATATCTCAATATGTCTTCAACATTCGTCTGTTTCCAACGATGATCAAATGTTTCCAATGACGATTAATGAAATATTCTATGGCTTCTAATAAACTCACAGACGGAAGTAAACATGGTTGTACCTTCCTTATCTAAACCTAACAGTGGGTATGCTCATTTACCTGTTTTGAAAAGTTTTTCACGCTGTCTTATCAGTTTTTTTACAACAAATACTAATTTGACTGAATTTTCCGTAGCAGGGCAATCCGACCGCATTAACAACTTTTATCCGAAATTAGCTTCGTTCAATCGCGTTTTTCGGTTTCATAGCAAACTTCCGTATTCTTCAGCTGACGTGACACGAAGGAGAAATCCTTATCTTTTGAGTTTTTGACGCTTAACCGCAATACATGGGCTATTTTTTTAGTAGTAACAAGCAACAGTTTGCTGCAAAAGTAAAAAGAAATTAATTTTACAGTAGTTTGCATACATAGTTGACCAAAAACCTGCTGCGAGCTCATGTTTCTTCTAACTTGCTTATAACCAGGTGTAGATGTAGGAGATGGGGCAGCCCCCCAACAGGGGGTCGGCACCCTCCCCCCCCCCCTCGTCAGACATCAGACGCCCCCCCTCAATCCCCACCAATCTCTGATTGCCCTGATTGTGCCAAAATTGAGTAAAAAATTAAAAAAAATGTGAAAAATTTCCGGCCGCGGCCAAGTGCCCCAAAATTGAGTAAAGAATCGAAAAAGTGCAAAATTTTGACCACCAATTTTGTGGGGGGTCGGGCATCTACCCTCGCCGATTGCTCCTGTGCATCTCTGATTATAACTCTATCCAAACTGCTAAATTCGATTCAAAACATCTTTTAAAGAAGACTTGGGCACTATGGGGCAAAAAAAACAACCTACTTTGCTTGTGCTTATTTGATTCATACCTGGATTAAGCAGGTTAAAACGATTTAACTGATGATACAGTTTTTCTTCGGAAACAGTTTGTAGAATTAACTTGGAAACTTCTGGAGCAATTAGATTTGAACATAATATGTTAAAGACTTAAGACAGTTATAAAAGAGCTGGATTTGACTTATACCCAAATCACGTGGGTTAACATCGACAATGAAACACACACAATCAACTAATGGACAGATGCAATTCTCATACACACTCATGTTTAGGTACATCTGAACAACCACACTGATTAAAACACGCACAAACGCACTCACATGTTTCACCAAGTTGTACGTTGCAACTTCACACATCATCCTACAGAAGCCTACTGCGCAAGTCATCATAATAAAATGGACACACAGCCTTACATTATGATCTGGGAACATCATAAGGACCGAAAATTGGAGCCGTTTTATTCGTGCTTTATTGTTCTAAAAAATGGGCTTCAAAAATATTGTTCTTTAAAAAACTGTCATTTTGGAATTGCCACCTTGAGGTGGTAGTGTCGCCGAAACAGTTTTGCTTATGAGTTGCAAAAAAATAGCTTTTTGTTTTGAAATTTTACGTTTATTGAGACACTAGTACAATGCTGTATCGCTCCAAATTTTAATTTCTCAAGCCAAATACAAACTTCCTGCAAACCGACTACCAATATCGGCAATAATTATCTTGGACCGATCTCAATCTGCAAGCCAAACATCACACAAAAGAGACATTATAAGATAACCAAAACATGTAAGATTGGCCAGGTTGTGAATACACAGAGGGTCTCGACACTCGACGCACAAGTTTCTACCACATTCAAGAGCAGCTAAAAGTCTAGGTTTGTTATTCTTAGATTTCAGAATGAGTTCCTAGATATTCCACAATTCACAATTAGTGTTTACTCTACAGTTTACCTGCAACTTTGAAGTTCAAACTACTGGGAATAGTGTCAAAAATCAAATCGTTTACTCGTTTGAAATTTACACGTTTTCAATCGTGTTTTTGCTTTTGGCCAGAACACATTTGGGCCAAGCGAACGCACGTTTGGTGTCTTAGTCAGTGACAATTAAAGCAACAGCTGACAGCAGTTTACTGGTGCAACAGACAAACCTAATAAACTGATTATTTACGTATCAGGACGATTAGAGGTGAGAATGCATATGAGGCTAAAAGAAAACCTCTGACATTTGTCATAAGCGAAGAAAGTTTAATAGGCCTGAAAACACGTTTAGAAAATGGCAAAACACGTTTACCTAAGCGCGTTCTCAAAACGTGTGAACGTTTGGATAAACGTGTTCTTTTTGACACTTCCTAGGATCATTTAGCAAGTGCTACAGCAGTTTGCACTATTGTGTACATGAACTGTATGTGCTTTAAGTTTGTATAAACTATACAAACAGATCAATAATTGAGACGAATATATGTATGTGAAAAGGTTTTTAAACTTCATTTTTCCAACTATTTGACTGTATTCCAAACTCTGTATGCTTCACCAATGGCGAAAATAGTTATCATAAATATATCTTCAAATGTGGAAAAAATACATTTTAATATTTCACTGAACAAGTTTTACATACATTCAAATTTGAGTGAAAGTGAAAGTAATTCGGTAGACTGCAGCCAATCATTTTGTAAGTGAAACTTTTGTCCCCTTACCCAGCTCAGAAAGCTCAAAGGATTTTGATAAATGCATATTGTGTCAAATTTTACAAAACCAAAATGTTTTTATTCTAAAAACTTGTCAACCTTACTTTGGTTTGATTAATTCGTACAGCTAGTAGAAAGAGTCCCCAGAGTGTGTTTTGATACTGGGGTTAAAGCTAGACAATTTTTGTGTCAGATAAACTTACCTTGTGATCAGTCTTTAGGGAGCTTTTAGCTCACCATTAGGTTTCTTACTTACAAATACTTTTCCACTTAGTTCTTGCTTTATCCGGTGGAAAAGTTTTGTCTAGGGATAAGACAAAAAATTGAATTCAGAGCAGAGTAAGATTCATAAGGAGTCAAAAAATTAGAAACATATATATATTAAACAACACTTCATTTTTTGGAAACTATGAAAAATTTGTTTGCATAAATGGGTTGTGTAAACTACCAAGAAAGTTTTTTAATTATTTTAATACTCTCAGATAGCAAAGAAAGAAGCAATCTTGCGTTAACGACGCTGGATTAATTACTGACTTCAATCGCATGTCTAGACATTTTTAAGTATCTTAATATATCCTTGCTAAAAATAAAAGTTGCTCACTAGGAGTTTCCGATTTCTAAAAAAAAACAAACGTTTACATTTTGTTAATTAACGACTTCCTTTATTCGTCACACTTTTCCGCTAGAGCTAACCCTAGTTTGCCAGATTCGGTGGCTAACCCCGAACCCTAGATATGGGTTTGTGGTTTGTATGTAATTGTACACTAAGGGTCTTTCGTAAATTATACTACAGTCTGACCAAAAATTGTTGGATCCTGAGACAAAAAGAAACACGCGATTTCATTATGAAAAGAACAAGTTACAAGCATGAAGAGCACAACGAGTAGTCACAAAAGCACGCCACTTGTTTAGTCTCAGGGTTCAGCAATTTTTGGTCAGACTTTAGTATAATTTATGAAAAGGCCCTTAGTGTACAATTGCATACAACTTGGCTAAGATTACGTAGATTTACTTCTGTAGCCAAAGTTGGAAAACGTTACTTGAAACTCGACTGATCAAAGTTTGTGAAACGTTGTAGAACGACGAAACCGTATGTTTGCATTTACTTGCTAAATTCTATGAATTTAAGTTAATCCTGCGCTGATCTATGAAGTTTATTTACTCGATGTGATCCGGCTAAAATAACTTATGAAACGGTCTTAAGGAAATGTGTGTTGCAAGTGATAATTGGTTACTAGAAGTTACTGCTAATTTACTACAAGTACAACTAGTGGACTGTCGTGTAGTAGGTATTAGAATTATAACGTCGACATGTCCCATTTCTTTTTACCATAATAGTGAATTCCTCAAAAAGAATGATATGAATTAATAAAATCAAGAGTACATAATAGTATCTTAATCTATAGCAAAATGTCACACTGTATTTACTTTTGATAGGAAAAGCTTTGATATTATTCTACTTATCGAATGCTAATAGTGTTGTACCTGCTACTTATTAAGTGCACAGCTGGTTGCGTATTTCATACTTACATAATTGAAAAAATTGGCCTGTCGTTTTTGTCTGCGATTCTACTCTGAAATAGAATTCCCAAGTCGCCTTTAGAAATCGTGACAAGGGTAGCGATTCACAAAGCTTGTTCAGGCACTCTATTTTAGTTTACCTATGTAACCGAATCGCGACAAATCGAATTTGCGAATTTGCAAAAGTAGCGCGATTTTATAAACTTTTTTAACTTTTTGAAACATGATGTCATCCGACGGCCTCGCTGCTGAAACCCGACGCGTCGGATGATGAAATGGCTTCGGGCAAATCCATTTTCATTTGAAAACGACTGTATGCGTGTATTTTCAAAGCAGTAAAAAACTCGGCCACTCCAAATACTATGCATGTACTAAAGACGCGGTAGCGAATGAATGAATGTTTACACATGAATCATGAAATCATGAATAATATTACAAAAATAAGATTATAAATTTTGGCAATTGCGTAAATCATGCTGTAGACTAAATTAACTTTGTAAGTAAATTGAAACTTGACAGCAATAAAAACTATAAATTTTGGGTCCGAGAAAACATCAAAACAACATTTGAATACAGAGATTTGAATATCAGACCTATCAAATTTATTTCATTTTTTCAAATCCGACAAAAACTAAATAAAAAACTATGTAAAAATAACAATCTTATAACTTTTGTAATTAATTTTATATCTAATTATGACTTTATGTCTTTGTTTACTGTATTTTCATCACCGTACTATAATGACGACAGTATCACCGAAAGTATTCAACACACCCTTATTTGCACGAACGTTTTGTGAACGTAGAAAAACTTTACCATACAAAGAACGTAATCGATAATAAACATATATACCCAGACAGAGAAAATTATGTAATTTTATCCACAGGTCTGTAACTGACTTTTACAGTAGCCCATTGGAGTTTGAAGGGGTCATTATATTCACATGATGTTCAGGGGTTGGTTTGAATGAAATCAAGACACTAATAACGATACGTTGAAAGAAAGAATCTTCCCCAATTTCGAAAGAAAAAAAGAAACGGAGGAACCGGGAATCGAACCCGGGCCGCACACGCCGGCGTTTGAGAATGCTAGGGAATGCACCATAGCCCTCAAAAGTCTCGTAGGTGCTATTTCTCATTTACAACATTCAAGGCACATCTAATGTGACAAATCCGTTATAAGGCTGGCCTTTTGATGCACTTCGCAGTAAATAAAGCGGTTGAGTGAGCATTTAATATTTCTCTGCAATGTGTATGTAAATAGCTAATAATTAAATTAGTGCTTGAGCCAAACTTTTGCTTAATCATCCCTTTCCAATAATTTGCTTAGAACATGCATTTTCTAAATATAGAATTCGTGTTTTTGCCGTTGTGACTCACGTACTCAATATGAATTTGTTAGTTGTTTTATTCAAGCGTAGCCGAAACCAACGTTAACCTTATTTCATAGCCTATGCTAATGAATCTACCTAAATTAGAATATGACCTTTTTTGTGTGAGTGCTGTTTTTTTGCTGAGGTTGGAACCTTTTTCGTTTTTTTATAAGGAAGTCTTTGAAATGATTAATTCATAACAAAAACACGAGGGAGTGTTTTTGTCGTGTTTTTCATGCTTTCTTGTTTTTTCCGTGCTCGTCTATTTCTTTTGTCACATTTACTTAAGGTACATAGGTCAGCACTGATTTAATTAGGTAGCCTGACATTTCTTGTCAGGATAGAACCAACCTAAATCTAAATCTAAATCCTAGTCTAAACGTTTAGCGAATTTGATCACCCAAATTTTCATTTGCAGACAGGGGTGGACGCTGTAAGCCCACTTTTTCCATACCACTACCGCAAGCGTATGGATACTTAAACTTTTACTTTTACTTTTACCTGCATACTTAAAATGCTGTTTGTGGTAAACCTAAACTTAAACTTAAACTTAAACTTAAACTTAAACTTAAACTTAAACTTAAACTTAAACTTAAACTTAAACTTAAACTTAAACTTAAACTTAAACTTAAACTTAAACTTAAACTTAAACTTAAACTTAAACTTAAACTTAAACTTAAACTTAAACTTAAACTTAAACTTAAACTTAAACTTAAACTTAAACTTAAACTTAAACTTAAACTTAAACTTAAACTTAAACTTAAACTTAAACTTAAACTTAAACTTAAACTTAAACTTAAACTTAAACTTAAACTTAAACTTAAACTTAAACTTAAACTTAAACTTAAACATAAACTTAAACTTAAACTTAAACTTAAACGTATATTTTTGTGAAGCTGGACTTGCGTAGTAACTTCCCAAATGTGGTGGGTCAGAAAGAATTATCGACCTGTATAGTTTGAAGTAGGCCAACGGCGTGTAAACGGCTAACCTTTGGATTTAGTTTTCTCATTCTTTCCGAACACAACTCGCGTGTATCCACGACCCGCGTCCACCCCTGCCTTCAAATTGGCAGCATGGAACTTATCACTAACAAATGTTTTAATGATACTAATTTACTTCACCAGCAAACTTAATAAAAAAACAACACACAAACAAAAAAAACATCCAAACTAGATCATTTCAGCTGTTTTAGCTATTTGGTGAAATCCTTTTGTAGATGCCATTCTATGTTTTCATACAACTGTTGTAAATGAGAATTAGGGCCTATGAGACCCGGGGGCTGTGGTGTAGTGATTAGCATGCTTGACTTCGCAGCAGGCGACCCGGGTTCGATTCCCGGTGCCTTCATTTCTTTCATTCTTTCTAAATTTGGGCCTCATCTTTCTTTCAACACAACCTCATTTTAGAAGAGTAGAATGTTGATTTAATTTTTCAATTAATTAAATTATATACCTGAGAACTGGGTGCTGAGCTGTTTGGTTTAGTTTCAGCTCCGCATGTAATTCGTTTCAGTTTCCGTTTCTGTTTTCAGTTTTCAATTATTTTGCGTTTCTGAGATCTAGACACAACGTCTGATCAGTGAACAGACTCACGACTCACATCAGAAATGAATTTTTGATTCCACTCAAATGGTATTAAACAACATTGTCGATTACATATGGGCTGACGATCATGGGAAGTTGTTAAATAAATTTACTGCTAATTGCTTACTTACTTACTATTGCTTGCTTACTTATGTATCTTTACTTTCAGACAAACCAAAAATGGTAGATTTTGCCTTACTCTATTTGTCAGCTATAATTATAATTGGAGTACCGTTGAACATATTCACATTTGTCAGAATTCATATGCAGCCTAGACACGCAGCCATACAACTATTTCTCAGAAGACATTATCATTTGATTCAGAAACATCTAAATCTGGCTGATTTACTGATTTTGTGTTGTTTCGTATTGCCAAAACTGCTAAGTCATGCGAAGGTACACGTTGACTCTAGCTCATTATCGTGCAAATTAACCTCTTATATTGTTACCTTGGCCTTTTACGCTGCGTCTTATATGGTATCAAGTATAGCCGCTCTCAGAGCAATCGAAGTAATTCGTATACGGTTAAGTAATCGTCAAAAATTACGCAACACAAGACTAGCAGTACTTGCGGTTTGGATAGGTGCCGCCCTGTCTAGTATGCCGCAACTTCTTGTCTACACCAGCATAGAACTTCCGCAAAACGACAGCTCTGGGAATTATACGCCTATTCGCAGGAAATTTTGCACAAATATTTGGATAGAATCACGAGTAAAACATCATAATTTGTCCCGGCCTGCTTTGGAACATTTCTACTACTATTTCCACTTGGCTTGCGTGTTTTGGATTCCTGCAACAGTGATGATTCTTTGCTACGCCATGATTACGATTTTGATCTTTTCTCGAAGCCGCGCCCTTCGAAACGGACAGCTCGACTCTAAAACCAACGTCAAAGTACATTACCGCGCATCTGCCCAAGCGGAATACGTATTTCACGTCAGTTTCTGCGTAGTAATGAGTTATTTGCTATGCTGGGCTCCGTATAATATTATATCTATTTTAACTCAGTATAAAACAAATCAAATCGTTTATTCTTTGCATTATCTAATAGCATTGCCAACTATTATTAACCCAATTATATACCAAACTAAACCTAAATCCCATACGCTGTTCCTAAGACAGCCTAATACTTCTAGTAACTCCATGAAAACTTTTCAAGAATCAACATTATATACTAATACGAAAGTTTCTCCAACTTTAAACGGATCAGTGACTAGTTAGTTTGTTTAACATTTGATGTATGAATCGCTTGTGTATATAAATGCTTTTGTATTTCTTGTTACTATTTTACATTAACACTGTTTTCATATTATTTTTATAGAGTGCCGACCAAATCTACTACGGGGTTGCTACGTATGTACTACAAAAACCAAAATTACATGGTTAAAGTACTCTTGGTTATAGGTATTTCGAGACTCACGTGCCTGCGACTCCGCTTTGACTCAGGAGTTTGTTATCAAGTCATTTTGGTCACCACTGTAGTGGAGTAATGAATAAATAATTACCACTGATTCAAATTGTTTTTTAATTATAACTAATTAATTATAATATATGATTTTATAAGAAGTTTTTGACAAGCTCAATCTGTGGCAACAACTTCAGCTAATTCTTTAAGTACATAAAGAACTGTGAAATGCTCCAAATCGGATTAACTGACTTTTTTTTAAACCGATTTAACTCCGGCTTAAATTCTATAAATCTACGGCTTAAATTCTATAAATCGGTTTAAAGCCACTGCACCAACAAAAATTTTCGCAGTTAACGCTTAAGATTTAGTTGAAACCTAAGCTGCGGTGGAGCTGGGATTTAACTAAATTAATTTAATTTTAAGCTCAGACTTGAGTTAAACCTATTCGGAGCACTGTAAATGACACAGCTGAAATATGTTGTTCAGAAATTTCACATATTAACAAAAATACCCTACAAAAAAGAGCAGTGACGAAAGATGTGCATTTAATATGCATTTAATGTCATAATGCATTTAATGCATTTAATTTAATAATGGTATCTACCTACGTTACGCGTATTGTACTTTTAGAAATTAAGTTGCTTGTGCTTTATAAATACAACGGTTGGTAAATAAAAGCCTGGACTGTTTTGCATTTTTACTGTTATGATTTGTGTGTAAGCATACGCCAAATTATTGAAAAGTCTGTTGGAGTAAAGTAGTTATAAAGATTTTTCATCCAAACAGAAAGTTGTGCTCATCAATTTGCATAGCTAATCCTTCTATTCGAAAACGTAAGATTTTGACAGTCAATCTATAGTTACTGCAGGCAAACCAAGCTTACGGTGTAACAAGCTGCAATTTTATGCGCAATTTATTGAAATTAGATCCAGGTTCACAGCAGCAAAGCAGTCTGCACCAACAGTAGTAATTTTTAGTGTAAAATGTAATCGTTTTTGCTCTTAAAGCATAGCGTTAAATAGTAATATGTCGAAAAAATAAAAGAAAGTAAAATGTCGAAAGTAAAGAAATAAGAGGCGTACACACAAATTTGTCCAAAAGAATACACGTAAGATAAACAAACAAACAAACGTAAGCAAAACAAAATACACATAAGGTCCTGTCGCCAGTGTGGTTGCGACGGAAAAAATTAACAGCTATAATTAACAGCTGCGTTAACAGCTGTAGGCAGCTGATCAATGTTTATGCTCATGGACGAGCGGACACGCTTGCGGAAAGTTGACTACATAACCTTGCATCAGGCAACAAATATCAAGCAAAGCTAACATTGATCAAGTTTGTCTAAAGATTGGCAGAGGATTCAAACGTCTTGTCCCAGTATGATTAAACCCAATAAAAAGTGAATAATTCTAAACCACCTAAGTTAACGAGGTAAAAACCAAATCACAAATATACATAAATTATAATAATGAAACCACAATTTATTTTCCAATCGTCAGTTTTAAATTCCTTGAAAGTGAATAAACAAACTATATTTTAATTTAGTTTTTTGAATTCTTAAAATCTTCAAGTGTCAATTTTATAAATTTATGGGCGGAATTTTAAAATTAATGTCACACAATGAAGACTGTTAATTTAAAACACATTTTTCGCAGACAACTTTTCCGGAAAAGTAGTTTTAAAACGTCTGCATTTCGGCCTACTTATTCAGAAAACCATTAAAAGAACAATCGTAAAACCACATTCACACATTTTTACAACTCGTGTAAAAAGTATTGTAAAACTTTTTAACAATATAATTTCGTACAGGTGTAAGTTGATGTGGGAAGCGTCATTGCTTTTTTACGGTTGTCGTATGTAAATTCCAATATAGTGATTAATGGTCAATTTAAGCTTGTATCTGGTGCGTGGTTTATATTTACTATTCTTATATACTGCTGTAAATACGAAATGCTTTAAGCTAGGTTCATACGTTTCTAAATTCGCAGTTTTTCATTAATTTCACTTTACTTAGTTGCAACCTGCATAGCTGTAAACTTTCGTAATCGCTATTGGAACAACGTCTTACAATAACTGAATATAATAAACCGCTTTAGTCACTATTTGTGAATTCCAATCAAATTTAAAAGTTGCCAGTTCCCGCCTTTTACACTCGTGATTCACGCATTCTAACACCTTTTTGCCGCTCGTACGGTATGCCTGTAGTCGGCATTGTTGTTTTGCAGATAAGCGGTGAAACATTTACGCCCATAGCTATGCTTTAAATAAGTAGGCTCCATTCATAAGTAGACAAGCGGTTTTGATGTTATGCTGGGCTTAAAGTTGATTTTAGGGACCATTTTTCCTGTCGCTACCTCAGTAGCGACAGGACTTTACATTTGTTTTGCTCTACGTAAATTGCACGTCTTACGTGTATTTTCTGTGGCAAATTTGTGTGCGTGTTTGTGTGTAAGTTTTATGTTATGTGTGATAGTGTGTGAGCTGGCCCAGGCGGCCAGCCAGCTAGCTGCATTTTGTTGTTGTTAGCTAGCTTACTGTAGGGCCGAAATGCCTAATTAGGCGTTTTTATAGTTATTAAAGCACTAAACCGAGTTTTTTTCCATCGACTGACGTTTCAATAATCGATTGATTGTAAGTAATGAAATGACTTACTTCCAGAATTATTCAAAACAAGCTGCAAAGAAAGAGCAAAGGACGTCCCACCTACAACTTACTCTGAGTCTGCACTGGCTTGCAGACACAACGGACAGGCATAAACCAAGCTTGAGGCTTTTTAGACCATGGTGTTAAGCCATTTATGCACCGCGTTTCTTCTTTCGCAATGGAGTTCTACGTTTAAATACGGTAGCGGGTTGGTCACGTGCGCAATGTGACAATCAAGTTTTGTCGTATAATTCTTGCGTTGTTTAAAAAAGGCTTAACAATTTAATAAGAATAATAATTAGCGGCTAAAAGACTTGGGAGTTGTGGTTTAGTGTTTAGCATTCTCCAAGCCCACACAAAAGTCCCAGGCTCGATCCTCTTCACCCATTTCTAACTTTTTTCAAAAACAGGAAAAAAATTTTTCAAGATATTGTTGTTTATCCTCATTCGACGTACAATCTACAAACAGTTTTGCAAAAATATCGAAAAAACTTTTCTGGAAGTTGAAAAAATCTGAGCGACAGGTTAAACTTCTTTTGAAGGGATTTCTGCCAGCTGATGTCTATTCTACCGATTATATTTATGTTGCACTAAAAATTGCTACTGTTGGTCAAGACTGCAATGCTGCAGTAGCCAGGGATCAAAACTCATTAAATTTTGCATAAAATTGCTGCTTGTTAGCATACCAAACGACTTTTTTAATCTATTTAAAAGTCCTTAAATTTTCATATCTGAAATCACAGACTGAATGAAAAAATTAGATGTCTACATTGCAGTTTCAAGTAGTTAGGTCGCTGTAACTCAAGTTTTTGAAACTGTATGTAGCACAAGCAACGTTACTGATTTTTCAATAGTATGAAGACTTGTTTCTACTTTAAATTAAACGTTTCATTTAGCTTGGTATTTTTTTATATTTCGTACTTGCTTTTCGGAATTTTTGAGTGTTCCAAGAACAATATTTGTTTCGATCGGAAAAATTATACTGTTACTGAGATTCGCGACTAAAGTATTTGTGTATTAAAGTATTAGTGTGATTTAAAGTAAAATGATCAGTGATCACACACGTTGCAATACCACGTTATATAGCGATTTGACCATCTTTTGTTTTTTTGCAAACAACAGAATGACTATTTAAAGCTTTGGCTCTCAATTCTTAAAATGGTTGTTTTTTTCACAGAGCGTTCCTACTGTTTTTTTTTAAATTTTGGAAACCCCAAGGGAACTGTCCGTGGCAAGATATGTAAATGGGTAAGGTGAAGTATTAACCGGTAAAACATAAATTCCGACGCACTGATGCACACACAAACGCTGACAATGATCTTAATGCAAATTTTTAGGGTACTGTGCGGAGTATAATTTCCCCTAAGGCTATCTGTTAATGCATCATAATGAAAGCTAATGGCTGCTCTAAAAATTGTTTTTATGTTAATCTTAAAGGTAGCTTTTGTTTTTACTGAGCTAAACACAACGAGCCATCTTTTAGTAATCTATGTTACATAGTATCTCTAAATTGCAAGTTTTAAGCAACATGTTGATTTTTTAGTCTTTTTTTGATACTGATAGTAATAATCTGTGATAAACTGACAAAGTAATAAACTGATCAATTTCATAATTTGGGCGAATAATATACCTATTTGTTTAATCACAGCATTTGTGCTATGTAGTCCATGTGTTATGAACTTGGATTTCATATTCTGATACTAGCTTGCTAAACTCTAAACAGTGAGCACAATTTTGCAAAATATTTTTTGAAAATTAACTTTGTATAACCGTGATTGACCCTGTTACGTAGCTTATAGCTGAATAATCTGGTTTTATTTATTTATTTTAAACTCACATGTTTTACTTATAATATTTTTAGTGTTGAACAATGAACTGTTTCGTTGTTGGTTAATACGTGATAAGTTGCATCGAGTTTAAAAAACATCGTATGCCGATTCACACGCGGCGATTTTAGTGCAATTTTCGCCGCCATGAGAAACGCATGCGTCTTGATTTTACCACAGCGTTAAAAACATCTAAATATATTTAAAATGTGCTATTTAATGAATATCGTCGGCTAGGATCGATCGTTGACAGAATGCATTTAATCATTCGAAGAAAGGCTTTTGTTAGTCTCTGCAGCAGCTAAGCGGAAAACCGCTAGCGAGCCACAATAAAATAAGTGTATGTTCAGACGGTGTGTCTCACTTTCTGGACGTTTTGGGGCAAAATTGAACTGTGTGAATCGGGTTTAAGTTTTTCATAAAAATACAGCCAAAATTTCTGGACTTGAAAATTCGAAAGGGAATTGTTGACGAAATCGAAAAAGAACATCCCCGTTAGCCGAAATAATACGCATTCCCGATTCTAAACAACTACAGCTACGCTTTTTTTCAGTTGACACTAAACTGAACGAAAACGAAACGAAAACGAAAAAGAAAACGAAAACTAAAACGAAAACGAAAGTGAATTGAAGCGAAGCCAACTTTTTCGGCTTGCGCAACAAAGTTATGAAAATTTTGATGAGCAGTAGACGAATTATGGCAGGTGTATGTTGCTTATGTATGCGTATGTTGTAAGTGAGGCATGGGCTCGTCTACAAAATTCCGTAAACGTTCAAACGTTTACAGATGAGAAAACGCGTTGAAACGTTTAAACACGTTTTTCGGTTGCAAACGTTTTTTGACCGTTCAAATGTTAGAATGTAAACGCGTTTAAACGTTTGAACGTTTGAACGCGTTTAAACGGGCCAAAGTTAAACGGTTTAAAAACCGCGTTTTTGAACCAGTAAATGTTGAAACGGTTTGAAATCGAAACGTGCCCTTACCAAGTTAAGATTCTACGACAACAGTAATAACTTCGTGACGCGCAGTTATCAAACTTTTGGTCCGAGAATTCTACTTGTGCCAAAAAATGCTGACTATATGATGCTTCTCAGCTTGTACTTCGGCCTTAAAGAGCTGATTTTGTTTAAATTAATCTGGGAATCACATGAATAAAAAACAGGTGTTTTTAAATTAGAAGGTGTTATATTTGGGTTCATTGGCTTAAAGTTGAAAAGTTTCTCATGAATCATGAGAGTCTGGCTTCCGATTTCTGACTGTTTGGGTTATTGCAGATATGTCCATAGTATGCAGTTTTGTGATCAGTTTCACAGCCTAATTCGTGAGTTTGCGGTAATATAAGGCTATTTCATTTTCACATAGTTTTTTTAGTTCGTTTAATGTCATAGCACACTTCATTACACTATATATTACATTATTGCATAAAAGCATATTTAGCGGATAAGATTTAACTTCAAGTTGTTTATGTGTAAAATTGAAATGGTCTAATTTTCTCAGCTCATAATATATTTAAATAGACATCGACTTTCCAAATTTGTATTCACAAGATACTTTCATCATCCAGATTTGGAATCTAATCTATTTTTTTATAAATTTCGTGATACTAGACAATCAGCTGCTGTTGTGTATTGTTAAGTGTATGGTTTATCTTCTTTAGTAATCGGTTTTGAAGTTCTAGCATCAAAACCAGTATAAAATTTTACCTTCAGCTTGACAACAATCACTTACAAACCAAAAGTCGCTCTAGTAAACAAAAAAGAATACGATTGCTTTTAGAAGGGATACTATCTATGTATATCCACAACTAACAATGTTTTTAATCAAGTTAGTTCAGGTTAGATTTTTTAATTAAGTAATGCCGTGCAGTCATGCAGTCAAGTTTGAAGTTCAAGTCCAGGTTTTTTTTACTATGGCATGTCTTAGTTGGTTCTGGGCCCAATTTTTCGAAAAAAAAGTTCACCTTTTCAGTTCTCCGTTTTAAGAAACCCCGCGTTTAAGTTCTCAGTATAAATGTTCACCGTTTAAGGCCTTCCGTTTAAATGTTATCCATGTATTAAACGGGAAACTTCTAAACAGAGAGGTTCGAAACGGAGAACTTAAACGGAGAACTTTTTTCGAAAAAATGGGCCCTGAAGATCAATATTAAAACTTTTAAAAGGTGTTTACGTAGGTGTGCTTTTAAAGAACACTTTAGAATGGAGGCGTTTTGTCTGTTACGCTAAAAGCATTGATCTTAGAGCTACGAAACAGAATTTACGTCAAGCAAACCAGATCAGATTTTTTTATTATAATATATTACCATTTTCACTATTACTTTTACTTCTCCATAGTACTTATTAAAAATAGCCAGTTTAGACTACGAGGGCTGGAAAAGCGTAAGTATTTTGATTTGGATGCTCAAAAAAAGTAAAAAAAATTTGAAATTTACTGAAAACATAATTTTATAAAGTTACACTTTAATCTAAAACATAATTTTTTAAATTTATGCATTGTCTTACAATCAATAGCTCGCAGCTGATAACAAAAAAAATTTTTGCATTCAATAAAATAGACTTTTGTGGTCATCAGTTGACTAGTACTGTTACAAATAAGTAATACTATAACATGCCTTTAAGAAACTTTAATTTTAAAAATCAATAATTAAAACAATTCAAAAAAACAATTAATATTTGACACTGTGTTATGCATACATTAAATCAAGAGTACATAATAGTGTCTCACTCTTGATAGATCTTGAGTGTCTCACTCCTTTCTGCCTGTGTTATAGCGCAGGCAGATGCGCTCGTCATTTCCAGCCCACATGTTGCCGTTTTATGCAACATGTGGGTCAATCAGCACGCAGGCGGCCTCACGTGCTCCAATCAGCACACTGGCCGCCATTACAGCCATTTCATTGTTACATTTTGCCATGATCGGTCGGGTTGGGGGTTTTTTTGTTTTTTTGGCCCAAAGTTATATTTTGCCGACATTTTTATCACAGTTTTCAGCGATTATTGCTAGTATGTGCTAAATATGTTAACTGGTAAGTTAAATGTGTTTTTGACAAATTTCAGGCAATAGCACGTGAGGCCGCCTGCGTGCTGATTGGAGCACGTGCACAGGCGTCCAGCCAATCAGAAGCGAAGGTCGCTTCTGATTGGCTACCCACATGTTGCATAAAACGGCAACATGTGGGCTGGAAATGACGAGCGCATCTGCCTGCGCTATAACACAGGCAGAAAGGAGAGTGTCTCACTCTTCTTCTATAAAGAGTGAGACACTATTATGTACTCTTGATTAAATTAATCACTATCAACCAGTACCAATACATCAAAATCAAAGCATATCAAACTTATACCTATCATCATCATATACCTATTATATCATATCTAAAAATATTGTCATCTAATTATATATTATATCATGAATAAACTTCAAAGTACGTTGCCTAGGGTTGCAAATGTTGTAAATGAGAACTAGGGCCTATAAGACTCGGGGGCTGTGGTGTAGTGGTAGCATGTTTAACTTTGAAGCAGGCGGCCGGGATTCGATTCCCGGCGCCTCTATTTCTTTCATTCTTTCTAATTTGGGGCCTCCTCTTTCTATTAAACACAAAGTATGTTTGTACTTTTGGCACCCAGCCCGGAAAACAAACGGTTACGCAATTTTATCAAACTTGCGATGACCAAAACTGGTTTTCACTCCCACGACTTATCAGTCTTACGTCAAACTTTGCCCCTCACACCTACTTTTGGCGAGACTTATAAATTAAATTGACGAAAATATTATTTAATTTGACAATAGTATCAGTTTTGTCTACTTTAATAAGCTTGAATTATTGTAATTTTTGACTTCACACTTTCAGCATTTGTTACATTTGACATTTTTTGGAAGTTAAATAGCAATTTGAATCTTAATGTTATTTTTAACTATGTTAAAAATTCCATTTTAAACTCTTGTTTCAGCTTCGGTTTAGGTTTCTTGTTAATTATATATGGAAAGGTTACAATTGTGTTTTTTACTCGTGATGATTTTTTAAGGGATGATTGATGCCTAAATACACAATACCAAATAAAAAACAAACTGTTTTCAGTAATATCTAGAATCATTGTGAAGCAGTTTTATTTCGAATACATAGTTAAGTGGTTACGACGACAAAGTTACAAAAACTCTAAAAGATAGGAGAGTCAATTAGACCATTAAATCAATCTATTATTTTTCAATATCAGTTTTGTTCAATCCGCTTATTCTAAGTAGAAATTTCCTTTTTTCCAAATGCACATCCCACTTAAATTTGTTTGTTGCTATTTTTACGGTAAACGGAATGAAAACGAGCAACACCAATAATTGCATAAACACAGTACATTGACTGCTTTAGTTATGGTTTGACAGTTCACTGTAAGGTAGTTTCTAGAATATTTAAAATATTTAAAACATTACAACAATTTTAACGACGTGCAGTTTTGTAGGCGTTTTGTCGTATAGTGACGCTTCCATACTTTTTGTCATTCATAAGTTTTGAAAATTTTTTAAATATTAGATCTTGATTCAACTTGATTTTCTCAGTGTCTTTAAAACTGTGCTTTGAAAAACAGCAGGTAGTTTTTGATATCTACTAGTAACTGCTAGTTAGAGGCCATAGTTTAAAGTAGGTCTTTTTTTGAAGACTAGATCTACAATTTACAGAAATGACAAATGTTTTCTTGACTCAGTTTATGATAATAGTTAAAATTCTTAGGATAATTTCTCCCTTAGGGTCGATTCATACTTACAACCGTATGTCAGTTGACAGGTACAATGACAAAAAAATCTGTGGGCATAACTACTACGGCTAGTCCTTTATTTGAGTTGAAGAAAAATCGAGAGATAACGAAAGAAAATTTTGAAAGAAAGAAAATTTGAAAGAAATTGGCTTCTACTGCGAAATAAAGACAACTTATGTAGCAACTTTGAGGCCAAATAACGTTCAGTACCTGCTTTAACACAACAGCTGTCCCTTGACCCGCCAAGAAAATTGAAAGAAATGCAGTTGAGGAAGTTCCAATTTTCTTGCAAGAAAGAAAACTACAAAAACGAAATTTTAGAGAAAAAGAAAAGAAAATTGTACTGAAATAAAGGACTAGCTGTAACAAAAAAAATTAGGGTAGACCGACATACCCACTTTCTTTAAACACATACATATCTGCTATTAATTTTATTATTATACTGTGTCATATTTGTATTTTGCTTTCAGACGACAAATGCGAATTAACGCACACAACGAACGATTAGCAATACTTCGGTAGTTTTTGCGACACAAGTTTATTGATTATTTATTGATTATTGATTAATTTATTGATTAATTAATTTATTATTGATTTTATATGTTGATGGAAGTACCAAGCGTTGCTAGTCATCGTGTGATGACTGTATTTCAGCTAGTCGTGGACAGCGATGGTATGTCAACTCGTAATGTTTTTTAATTGCCAATAAAAATCAGTATATTAAAAGTAAATAAGTATCTTGCTGCTTTATACTACAGAAGTATGTACAAAGACAATATTATGCTCAGCAAGAGCAAATAAATTAAGACAATTACAGATAGGCTTGAATAACACAATATGTATTACGCGGGTGTGCTTTAAATTTTACTTAATCATGAAGAATTGTTTTGGACATTCTTCTGTAAGTACACAATGTGTAGCTAAACAATTGCAAATTTTGACCTAGACGTGAGACTGTATTATTTACTCCTGGGAGTAGTTTCAGAAGCTTCACATAAGTCTTTACACAAGGTTTATGGGAATTTGTGAGAGAACCTATGTACCTATAGTTTTAGTAAAAACGCTTCAATTTTTTCAGAAAGCACTTCGCAGAAATTCAAAAGACGTGCAGTGGCCGCCCAATATGATCCAGTGGAGATCTCATGTACAGCTCGCGGTGACCTGTATCCTGATCCAGACATAAAATTGCTAAAAAGCGGTCAAAATGTAGCTAATATTGACGAAACGCATTACGTCATGATTTCTGAGTAAGTATATTGTATATTTAGCTTATATATGCTTGTCACTAAACTCGATTTATGCTTACAGCCGTATGTCCGTTCAGCCGTCAAATACGAAAGGCACTAATAGTGTATAAGATCAGACAGTGGCGAGATATAATAGTTTTGCCAGCTTAACGGACATGCGGCTGTAAATGTGACCCTTAAGCCCGGTTCATACTTGTCCCTAAGAACATAGGGACAGTGACAAGGGCAAATTTTCAAACCACTAATGTGGAACAGTGACACAATCATTTTGCTTAATTTTTCGCACATGAGCTGGTCTTGACCCCAACTTTGTTCATGCAAAAAACTGCTACGAATGGCAAGCCAGTTTTTTGGAAATGGCTTAGGGACAAAACGATAAGCACACGGATAAGGACAAGTACGAACCGGGCTTTATAGTTGACAGTATTTAATATCGAAAATCAGGTGTTGTCAAAATGCTTGTTTTTTTATTACCTACGTATTTATTTGTTTCAGAAACAAGACTACCCTTCACATTCCCAGCTTCGACGTCGATCATTACGGGGACTACGAATGCCGAGCCCGCATGGCTAACGGTCGATACCGCGCCAAGAAACTGCATTTAGCTTTAAAGAAAAGTAAGAACTTTGTGGCAGGAATTTACAGTATGAACACTTTATAGGAGCAGCATGAGCATGAATATGAACAAGAGTACATAGTAATGCTGATTTTGTACTCTTTGGTTCACTTACATACTAATGTTAGGTATTAGCAAGAGTAATAGTTTGACTGAAATAGATAAACTTGACTAAACACTTGAATGCTATTAACCTGATATTATTATATAATAACAAATAATCGCAGCTTTTTAGCCTTTATGGCAATTTGTAAACCATTACATGGCGGCTGAAAAGAATAAAAATGTATGATTTTATGAACCCAACAAGCAACAACAAAAGATATGTAATGTACACAACAAACATCTGCAAATTTTACAGTGGTACTTCGCACGATTTTTCTGGTCATTAACATACAATGTTACATAATTAAGAATTTGGACAAGGTTCTTTTTGAACTAATGCATTTTCTCACTGGGTTTGGACTGAAAAATTGAAAAAAATATACAGGATTTAAGTCGTTAATTTAAGGTTCGAATAATACATAATAAATAAAACTCGACACATTCCGAAACTATCACTGGACTAAACCTATTTAACATGCCCGCTTAATCTTTATGTGCTTACTTAGTTAACGTCATTTAATCTATCTAATAATCAACTCTTAAACTTTAGTTCGATTAGTCCGGCAATAACTGATTAGAGACATGTAAGACTGATTATAAAACCGTTTAGTCAAACCAAACTCTCTGACAAGAATCAGTTTGTCATCTCTGAATATGTTCATGTTGCAGAAAAATATAAAGGCTCAGAAAATGATTTGCCCTGTTCCCAATCATCATCAGAGAGTATTTGTATGCACGGTGGACAATGCTTTATCAGAATGGGTCATGCCGACGAAGCAAGCGGTACCATCTACTGCAAATGCCAGCCGGGCTTTGCCGGAAAACATTGCGATATAAAGCACTCCTTAGTTGAAGTAAAAAAGGTCAGGCTTGTTTGCTTACTAACCGCCGCTTGCTTGCCAAGTCATACTTGTTCGTTTGTCAGTAAAGTAAACACAGTTTATAGAATAAATGACAAAGCGACTTTATATAGCAATGGACAATGGTTTTTTATACTGGACAAGACAAAAAACAAAATGTAATATTACAAAATGTGACTGTATTCAGTACAGTTCCTGGCTAACGATAACGGACAGCAAATTTTGACAACGCCACGGACAAGTATGATTCTGGTGTTAGCGCTTATTAATTTGTTCGGGTAATATACTCTATGGGTGTTAGTGTCATTAAGTGTCAGCGATGTAAAACAAAATATTTCTGGTATTCTGTGTACATTTACATTCACATTTACATGCACGTATTTGTATTCGGTAAAACATTCAGCATCAAACATAGCACAGTTAATTACAAATATTTTACACATATGCATATTATTACTAGCAATGACACCAGTGCAGTACCGTATGAAATTTGTCAAGATCTCTAAATTTTTGTAAAAAATTCAACCTTATTAATTATTCCAGTGGAAACTCAGCCAAACTACACAAAAGTTACAGCAGTTTACGGTAAATGTTTTTTAGGTTTTGGGGCCAACTAATTTTGCTGCTAGGTGTGGACTTATGATTTTGCAACAAACTAACAAAGTAGCCAAGGACCTTTTCATAAATTAATATAAACGGCACTAGATTAACTTCATTAACATTAATTGATTATTTAATTAAGATTGATGAACACGTTTATGAAACTTTGTAGAACGACTAAACTGTATCCTCTGCATAAATTTTTATGAATTTTAGTAATACTATGTATGTCAATCAAACTGTAATCAACATAAATTCACAAGATGCCAGCAAATGCAAATGACATGGGTTACTCGTTCTACAATGATTCATATACTTTTCAGTCTTAACCGTTACTCAAGTTACTGAAATTAACACAGTTAATATAGCTAATTTATGAACATGCCCTTAGATGCATTACATTTTCAACGTCGATATTAAACTTGAAATGAAATTAGTCAATTAAAATTCTACGTTTTTTGCAGTAAGCTTTGGAGGCAGACCATTTTAATTTGGTGCATGCATTACTAACTCAATACTAATATATTATTATAAAATTCTACTAAAAATCTAAGCATACAAAATGAATTTGTTTACAAGCACGTAGTTCAGGGTTAAATTGGTGTTAATTAGTCTATGTCTCGTTACAACATTCATCATTTTTTAAATTAACGTATGATCAGACTAATTATTATCATTATCTATTATCTATCATTATTTCTGGCATACCATGAACGCATGGCACAAACGATCTGGGGCTTCTGGCTAAGGGCCTATTCCTTTACCGGATTTTAGGGTTACTTATAATTGGACTAAACGGTTTAAAAATTAAGCTTAAAAATGTCATTCCAAAGCCTCCGGATTAAGGGGGTAGTGTCGCGAAAGCAGTTTTGCTCATAGGCTGTGAAAATGGAACTTTTTGTTTTGAAGTAGTAGTAGAAGCTAGTCCAACGCTGTATGGTATCAAATAATTACTGCCAGACATCACACTATCAATATTGACAAATATCTTGGACCAATCGTCATTAGTAAGCCAGACATCACACAATAGGGACATAAAAGTTCGAAAAATCAAGCCAGATATCGGATTGGCCAGCTTGTGAAGTACACGTCATGTGTGGACGCACAATTTTTTGCGACAAATAAGAAAAAAGAAAGTTGAAGGTTCGTTTTTCTTCTGATTTGAAAATAAGCGTCTAGATTTTCCACAATTTATCATTATTGCTGTTATTAACTCCGCTACTGACTACGTTTCCTATCCAACCAGTGAACACAGAACACATTTGAGAGAGGGCAGACTGAGGGGCACTGCTCATGAAGTTATGCAGAATCACCAAACATACTGCCTTGACTGGAAGCCCGCACTCCCGAGGGCTTTCCAAAACACCAAGCAGTGCCACCACCTCTCACCCACAATCAGTCTGCCCGATCTACCCTCAAAATCACTGCACGAAACAAAAATCTGTCTTAATTTATATTTTATCAATCGCCTTCACACGGATATTCGTTCTCATAGATGTCTCACACAATCTTTGACCCAACCATAAACAATTTAACCTGAAAAAATATATAGATCGTCCACCAAATATAAAAGACACAGTTGATTTGACCCTGCCGTTGAAAACTAGCAGAAAAACAAATAACGTTCTATCCGTTTTAAGGTTTAGCCACTAGTTCTAGTTATATATTAGGTGCATTGTTGCTTTGTAACCACCGTCTCTTTGGTAATAAGCAATAGACTGCTTTTGAACCCTAATTTATGTAAAATTTCCTGCAATACTGGACCGTTGTCAAGAGTTCAGTGCAGTCAAACCGGTTCTAGACCAATTTCAAAAGTCTCAACCTTGAAACCTTCCTCAAATATGGTAGAATATAATGCTTTAAGCACACACACATAAAGCCCGTCTTTATAATGCATTTATTCTATTATTTTATTATCGCAATCTAAAAACGGGGTGGTTTTAGATTAATTTTGTCGTTTTGGTGTGATCACGGCCCGGTAACTTTCTGACAGTTTCTTGCTGTAAAAAATAATTAATTGCTATTGCTAAGCTAATTGATGTAAATATTATTTACAAACAATACTGAAACACTAACCCTACAACTGATGGAAAATGGGAATGATAAGATATCCCGCAGTTGTTAATATTAAACTTAGAGACAGGTAAGCAAATAAGGGTTTTTTTTTCAAATCCGAGACTGTGTCTATTTCGCGCCCCGTTCAAAAAAAAAATTGCGTCCCACAAAATGACAGTGCGCCCAGGTGGGACTGTAAAAGTCATGTATTTTTATCGGTGTATTCAATACGTTATTTACGTTATTGACTTTGTCGGTGACAGTTCCGTTCCGATCCGAACCCTCGCCATTTTCAAAATAATGGAAAAGTAGCGTAGCCACAAAAAAATATTTAAAAAGAATTCTATCTAGAATTTTTGAAATGACGTGTTAAAATGCACGTTATAGCCATTTTTAAGCCAAAAACGGCACGATTTTTTATCACATTACATTCAAAATCATTGTTAATTTTTAACTAAACGGCATCGAAAGTAAATCTATAGCCCAACTTGAGCACCCCAAATTTTTACCCACAGTGGGCCGGCGAGGGTGCAAACTTCGCCAGACTGTGGATGCTAGCAGATGGTTATTTTACAACTACTTTGACATTACGCACCGTAAACCTACAAAAAGTCATTTTTACTAAAAACCAGAGGCGTACCCCAGTGGTTTTCTATTGATTTGGGTGGCGACTTTTGCCACTTCCCCCATCATAGCTTTTACATACTTCAAGTTGCCGGCTCGTTTCATTCTAATGTTAAGAACATATAACAGACTCTTCTGTGAAGCACTAAAACGTTCGGTTTCAATGATCTGCATGGAAATACAGTTGGTTAAGATTCTGCCGCTTTAATTCAGAGAGTTCATTATGCAAGAAAAACTTCAGTAAAAAACGAGCTTAAATTTAGGTACAGTAATATTAAAAAATTAGCTAAAACGTGTTTGGCGAAAATTTAGTATGGCAGAAAAGCACTGCTCAGTCCTTAACCAGAAAAAAAATTCAGAAACATTGTGTCTTTTATATATGTTTTTTCACCAAATTTTGTGAAATCTGGTGTCTATTTGCACTGCTTGCAGTTTGTGACGCACGCTGGCCCTTGGTGAACGACAACACAAATCATATACTGACAACATACTCGCTTGCCACGATTGGTCACGTACTATAAAAAAAAACACGCCACTTGAATGCTAAATATACGTGGAGCTAGTGTTATTTTGCCATGATCAAGGCTACCAAACGTGCTGTTGATAGAATTGTTACACGGGACAAGCTATTGTTTTCGAAATTAACTGTTAAAAAACTTGTGCTGTAAAAACACTAAAAAATTTAGTGCTCAGATAGAAGCTCTGCCAATACTGCTGATATAACCAAGAATTTATACAAAGCATTCTTTGAGTTTTTTGCCGCTAAACACAGAGACATTTTGGTATGAGGCATTAGGCATTTTTGCATGTATGAGAAGAAAACTAAAATGTTTGCATAAAATTCCTTTTTTCTGTAATATTCCTGAATTGCGATTTGTATTAACTGCAGCTAGAGTTCTGTGAGTGACCCATAAACATATTAGATAGGAATCGGTCTTAGAATCTCAGAATATTGTCGTAAGATGAAAGCTGAAAATAACCCGCCTGATAGATAATTATTCCTGGGCGTGTCCGCCCTTGGGTGCGGTGTTAATCTTTGTTACAGAGCCCTAATGTGTCTGGGACGCCGCTTCTAGTATGACTACTTTTGTGGAAGGCGGGTGACCACTCAAGACATAATGCCCTACATAAACTGCTGTTACTTTCCCACATAATTGTTGCAACCATTTACCGACATGTGACATTACATTACATTGCATGTGACCGAATAGCTAGTATTCGATATACAAACCTTCAGGTTAGAAACTGAACGCCTTAACTACTCAGCGATGCTAACCAGATGAATAATGACGCACCGAAAATAAATCTATGTACTTAGTAGAATGAAAATTGGAAGCTGCAAAAAAAACTTACTTTGACACCAACTTCATTCGTACAATGTAGCAATTACCTGGATGTAGCTTTGAGCACGAACAAATGTTAAAATTGTCTGAAGACACATACTTGATTAGTTTTTTTTATCAGCGTAGGTTGTTGTTAAAATTACATTAAACTAAATCATAGTCTAACGAGTTTCGATTAGCCACTGAATTTATTACGATACTGACTTAAACTAACTGCAACGATGACTTAAACTGTTTATGGAACTGGTCAGAAAAAATAAACGCGACTTATGTTGTTAACTTTATCAGACTAAATTACTCTAATCTGCCTATTTTTTAAAAGAACTAGTTGGTTAGCTAAATTGAATGAGGATTATACAAAGATTTTGATTTTTCTACTTAATAACAATAATACTAATCCGTTATGAAGAAAAATGGAAAGGTTCTATTTAATGACGTGGTGACATGATGACTAGATAAAACTTGTGATCCAACAGCAAACACAATTATAGTGTATAGTAATCCAAAACATTGAAGGACACCTATCCTGGCTGGTCATTTATGATCAGTTTTTATATTAAAAAATAATCAAGTCTACCTGTTAGAGTAAACACTTTTGCGCTTTCGAATTTGACCTGGCTTGTTAATGCGATCCCGGACTTCGACATGACAATGATGACGACTGTCAACGACGTAAAGGACCGCTTTGATAATCATCCATTTGGCGTGAACTGCTGGTTCATGACCTCAGCCGTTAACCGTCTCATCCTCGAACAGCTCCGTCGGTTTTGTCAAAATGGGTGACACTTCCAGGATAGCGGCCACTGAGCCAATCGCTTGCATGCTTGCCAATTTTCTCTGCTCTGCTGCACAACTTCCCACGTTCCAACTGTTAAGACTATCGTAACGATCGTACGATATTCCTCTCTTTAGCATCATTATGACATTCTGCACACCCACCATATACACAATGTACAGTACTCCGCCAGTACGGAGTTAATTAGAGTTTACTATTTTACAGTTTAAGTACAACTTCACAGTTCAAACTAGTATTACTCCACAGCCGCTACAGTAATCTGCACTAAATTTCGTGTGCATAAACTACAACATATGTGCTATTAGTCTGTGTAAAAAAACTAAACAGAAAAATTGATAAATGTGACTAAAAAATGGAACGTGAATAGGGTTTTTTTCGTCATTTTTACGACTTTGAGACATTATTGCAAACTATATGCTGCACCAATTTTTCTGAAACTTGGCAAAATAATTTGTCTTTTAGTAGATTTTTAAAATATAGAAAGAACAATTTCTAACATTTTACTGAACAAGTTTTACAGTCGCGCAAAATCGACTGCTTTCGCGACACTACCCCCTTAAACGGATTTAACTTTTAGCGCGCTGCTTTTTAATCAGACTAAACGGACTTAACTATGCACGCTAATGTTAAGCGAGCATGTTAAGTCCGTTTAGTCCAGTGGTAGTTTTGGAATGGGGTCAGACTAAAATGAAGCAGCTGACTTATTTTAACTCGTTTAGTCCGGTTAGTCCGATTTGTCATTCCAAAACCTCAGACTAAAATAAGTCCAGTCCGTTTAATCCGGCCGGTAAAGGAATAGGCCCTTAGTCAATTATTGGAATCCTATTTCGAGGCACATAATTCATGGCATTTGACTTGTTTAGAGTGTTTTTCTGTTGAATAGAAAGAGGAGGCCCCGATTTAGAAAGAATGAAAGAAATGGGGGGGGAATGGGGGTGCTTCGTGTGTACGGTGGCCTTTTTTTTCAACCCGTGAGACTTATTCCAACGGATTTACCTATTAATTTTAATCCTCAAATTTAATTTTATATTTCTGTTTTAGCCGTGGATCCAAATGCCTGGAAATGAGCTGAAAGCAGTTGGTGGTTGTCTCGGCGTTTCTCTTTTTGCGCTCGCCATATTGTTTTTCGTTTTCGTTTTATACGTCAGGAAAAGGTAAAAAATATAAATTGTCATAAAATTTTTAATTAGAAAGTGTTAATTTTGTTCATGTTCAGAAGTTGAGTGGATTTGTAATAGGCACATTCGATGTCATATATTTAAATATAAGTATTGACGGTTTAATGCTTAATCTTTTTAATTTAACCTTTAATGCATTTTAAAATCTGTTAAAATAATCTGTTAATAATCATCTGTTAAATGCTAAAAAAATCATGAAGCAAAACAGTTGTAAAAAGTAAAATGCTGGCATAACTGTAAAACAAACTTTTTTAGAAGTCTGACACTTAATGTGGCGCTCTGAGTAAATTCCAATAAGTCAAATTGCTATATTTTTGTTTCTTGCTGATACGAACTGTTTTGCTTAAGAACAATCAAGATGAACATCAGGCCAGCATTTTTGCAAAGTTTGATGACTCTCGGAACATGTTCGCAAATTTTATGACTGCATCAAAATTGAAATTTTGAGAAAATTGACTAATTTTTGAAATGACGTAGTTCAATGGTGCTTCAACCAAATTTAACAATCTATAGCTTAAATTCAAGATAATTATCTTGCCGAGGTGCTATTTGAGCCAAATCATAATAATTACAATTCAAGACGTTCGGCGCCTCCATATACATCTGCTCTAACAGTCTGCAAAGTTTCATGCTAATCGGTTCTCGCAGCTAACAGTAATCTTAAAAAATTCTACGTTATAGCCCACTTTTAGAAACCTGAAGTTTGACTACACACATGTATTTTCTAAAAAATAGAGCTAAATTTTCTGTACTAAAATCCGTTGACAAAAGTTTCAGAAGCCAAAAAGTAGCTAACGAAAAATTAGTTTGAAAAATAGTGTATTTTTGTCAATCTTGGTCAACGTATTTTGGAAATTTTTTCAGAAAGGTACACACACGACTTTTGGAAAAGTTGCAACTAGCAATTAGCTACATAGAGCTGTTTCAAATTGTACCAAAAGCCATATAGAATTTTTAGTACATCTATTTAAAAATTTTTTTCCCATTGAAAAAGGTCAAAATTTTAAGTTGAACAAAATTTGACGTTATATGCATTAAATGAAAGCTAATTTAATTTGTAACAACTTTTCTTCTTCAGTTAATTGACGAAAACTTATGTGAAAAATTTTATCGTCCAAAGTCTGTTATTCAGAGCGCCACCTTAACTGATTTGATAATGAATTCATTTTTTCAACTTTTTTCCAGAAAACCCTTCAACAGCTGTCGATATAAAGTATTTAGGTAACTATAATTAACCTATTTAGAAGTCTTTCATCTAACTTATTTTCAAATGATTTTATTTTTTTATTTTTTTCAGAAAAACCTTCTACAGTCGTCGGCGATCCCAGATGACCTGGAGCGGCACCTCAGCCTCCCCCTCTCTGGCATTCTCGCAGTACAGTTTTGGCTGTTCCAAGTGTGGCAACACCCAGAGCATTATGACGGCCGCCCTTCCCCAGCCCTATCCCCGCTCCAATGCCGAAGCTGCCATAGCTGTAACCAGTGCAGCCACCGCACCCCTACGCCTCATCTCATTGGCTATCGGGGCAATGCCGTACAGTAGCAAAATCGGACGCAGCCTATTCTCACCCACCACTGAGACTAATGTACTTTTTCAATATATTTTGGTATATTATCTAGATAGTTTTTAGTGCTGAAGTTTTTGATTATTTTTTAATGCAGATGTTTTTAATAAGTTCCTTCAAGGCGTATACAAAAAGCGGAAGTCAGAAGCGTCCCATTCCATAACAGGAAAATGTGAATCTTCTCGAAACTTTCTTTTATAGAAGAAGAGTGAGACACTATTCACAACCGTAAATGGCTTTTTAAGCTATTTTATATCAAAAGGCTAGCATGAGTCTTTTAGCTTGCAATTACAATTCTACCTTCTGTCAACGACTTGAGAAACACAAGTGATTGCGACTCCGATTACATAGTGAAATTGTTTATGGCGACAAAACCTACCACTAGTTGGGTGTGAAAAAAAGCCATTGTCTGTTAGTTATTTGAACCTATAAGGGAAAAAGTTATGTATTTTATTTATTTTATTTTTTATTTTAGAGCCTTTTGGGTGACCCGAAGGAGCTGCAATCACTTCTGGGCAGCGTAAACCCGACGCCGAATGAATCGGTCACGGCCACCCCAGATGATTCCAGAAAGAACTCCATCCAAACCCTAGAAACTGACACCCCGTCTGTTATTAGTCGTAACAGTCACAGTGTTGTGTGATCCTAAAACCACCTATAGTTTCACTATTTTTTTAAGTTTTCTTTTGCTATACAATTGTATACGGGCTACAGTCAACTAATGTATCATGCTCACGTATATGTCAAATTTTAGTTAATTAGCAAAAACAATCATCACTCAAATTGAGTTGTTTTTTCACATCGAAGGAACCTAAAATTTGAAGAAAAAACTATTTCATTGTATTCTGTGTTCAGTTTTCATTTCCGTAGTTCCCTATATAACCAATTTAATACATCCTTTAGCAGAATTTCCCCTCCGTGTTAGCTTAGAATTTAGGATGGCAAACCATAGTTTTTTTAGTCTAGTAACAAAACTAAACGGTGTCCGACTGCACCTAAACTATGTAGAAGTAAAGTAATATATGTCAAGTAAAAACTATGTAGAAGCGTGATTGTGTGTTGTTGTAAGCCTTGACTAAGGTGTTGCATTTTATCTAGAGCTTTGAATATTTATTGTGTAGTTGTTCGTGTAAGTACACAGTGTTAATTATGCATTTATGTACATACATATTATTATGTAACTCCTGCAATAAATCTTGTTGCTTGTTTTAACTAACTGTTTGCTACTATGTTTGGCCTGGCAATTTGGCCTATTCACACAAGGGTGCATTTTTATCTGTGGGGAACACACGAGAAATTCGACCAAAGTAGGCGTCTTCTGGCCAAAAGACAAAACTTTCTTCGATTTTGCTTATTTTCGCAAATGTTGGTCATATTGACACAAAATCATCGTCCATGCAAAAAATCCGGGAACTTAGACTCCATATCCTAGATAATGTCCAACAAAGTTGACCCCCTTTCACCAATTTTAAGATGCTCGAGTCGGAGCAGGTAGCAACTACTTATGTATCTCAAGCTAGCTTGAATAATTGCTCTGATACGCTGCACATATGAACATATAATACTTCTTGGCAAGTACGCCAAATATAATCTAATTACAATTTTTATTTGTCTAGTTACAATACAATAATTGTAACAATATCGACAGTATCAGATTGGTCAAAAATTAACCTTCTCTCTCATAACTCAAAATATCCCAGCACGGGAACTTTTTTCATATATCACCTTGTATATGTAGGTTTCGAAGGTATGTTGTATTCCGGTCATCACAGACTAATGCAATAGTACATTTTGGCATGATTTTTATATTTTCCACACTAATATACCAAAGTTTGGTACTTATTCACACAAAACATTAAACACCTAACAGTTTTAGGCTCATGTTACAACACGCAAAATACAAATTCTTGACTTGATTCTTGATTTCGCGATTATCCGAAATTTTCGTAAGCGGCATAAACTAACTTTGGCACACGTTTAGAACCACTATTGGCAAATATATGCTGAAAATATGAAGTTGCTGCCAATACTGAGCCATAGCTAAGTTTTCCATGATATATCACCTTGTAGTATGTAGTTTCGACGGTATGTTGTAGTTGGTTATGACAAGTGTATTCTTACGTATACTTATAACACAAATATTCGTAAGTATATTTTAACACGACTTTAATATTTCTTACACAAATACACTAGATTTTGGTACTTATGCACACAAAATGGTAGTTTATTGACGAACAAGAACAGACATACATGTATAAAATGTGTGTGTAAACCATACATGCAGTATACACGTATCTATCAGAAACTTTTTATTTATTTTAAACGGAATGGTCAGCGAACTAAAATAGAAAGAAGAAGAAAGAAACTATCTGTTGCCATCACCGCAATGATAGCGTGGCTTTCCGTTAGACAAAGTTGCATGGCGCATTTCCTCAGCCACGTTTTATGGCTCCAACCATCCCAATGTTGATAATTTTTACGCAAATACGACAACTGATTTTCGTTGTAACGTTAAAAATGGCATGTTGAGGTCAATTATCACAGGCTCTTCTGCTTGTACATGTCAGATCAAACTGTTCAACTTCTGTTAGCGCTTCGTCCATTTATGGAATGATAGGTTTGTAACGCATATGCAAATTCCATCAGCTTTTTGTAATCGATAGTTTCGTCATGATCTTCCCATTCACATTCCTTAGTTTGGCTTTCTTCACTATATTTTGTTTTTTTTTGTCACGCCCAGAAGGTGTTCGGGCGCTGGTTGGTGCTCAGATTCACCTCTTCCTTGTGTTGAAGTTATACCAGGCTACGAGTAGTAACTTCAATATAAGAGTATTCCTAAGCTACCGAATGGGGGGAGTTACTGTTTGTTACTTACTATATACATAGTATTAGAGGTATTTAACGATAAATTTAGGGCGAGTTTTGAGACCTGACTTCCGATCCCGCTAGCGGGGTTACCGCAAGCGGGGTACAGTTGTGAGTGTCCCAGTCTAATATTTTAATAAAATATTTTATTTTGCTGTAGGTAGTAGTTTGCCGCTTTAGTAGTGCTCGTAGTTGCTGCTGCTGTAATCGTTGTAGTCGTTGTAGTGGTAGTATGTAGTTGGTAGATAGACGTTGCTGCTGCTTTACTCGTTGTAATGGTAGTTGATGGTAGTTTCTACTGCTTCCGTCATTGCAGTGGTAGTAGTTGTTATAGTAGTTGCTGCTTTAGCCGTTGTAGTGGTAGCAGGTGGTTATAGGTGCTGCTGCTTTAGTAAGTAATAGCAGTAGTCGTAGCTCCAGAAACAGCAGCAGTCGCAGCTCCAGTAACAGCAGTAGTAGTACCAGTAGTAGCTGCATTAGTGCAGCAGTCGTTGTCGTCGTCATAGCTCTAGCAGCAGCAGTAGTAATGGTAGCCGTAGCTGCAGCAGCAGCAGTAGTAGTACCAGGTTTGGCTGGGGTAGTAGTTATAGTCGTTGCTGTAGCAGCAGCAGCAGCAGCAGTGCCAGCAGTAGCTGTCGTAGTAGTAGTAGTCGTAGCTCGTGCAACAGCAGCAGTAGTGGTAGTCGTCGTCGTAGCTGTAGCAGCAGCAACAGTCGTTACGGCAGCAGCAGTAGTCGTGCCAGTGGTTATTGGAGCAGCAGTTGAAGGAGCAGTAGTTATGGTTGTTGTTGTTGTTCTTGTGGCTGTTGTTGTTATTGTGGTTGTGGTTGTTGTTGTTGTTTTGGAGGCTTTGAAGTGTTTATTACAGTATTGTAGATGTAGACTCAAGACTGTGGTAGGCAGTAGTAGTGTAGCCGCATCAGTTATTGTAACAGAAACAGTCGTAGTAGCAGGGCTAGTAGTACTGTAGCGGCAAAAGTTGTCGTAATCGTGGACTGATACTGCAGGCCCTTTTGTTTTCTGGATTTGCACTGACAAATTTGCATACTTTCGGTTTTGAACTGTAGATGGTTTGGCAGATTTAGCAGGATTTTGGTTCTGAATTGGCTCATTCTGTAGAACTTTTTGGCTCTGATATCTGAAATTTTGTGGGACTTAATTTTTGGTGCTGAAGTGGCCGATTCTGTGATGCATTCTGGGCAATTTTGTAGAAATTTGATTCTTAACCGGCAATTCTGCATGACTTCTAGTTCGGAGCTAGACTACTCTGCATAACTTTGGTTCTGAGCTGGCAATTCTGCAGGACTCTGGTTCTGAGCTGGCAAATCTGCATGACTTCTGGTTCGGAGCTAGGCTACTCTGCAGGACTTTGGTTCTGAGCTGGCAATTCTGCATGACTTCTGGTTCGGAGCTAGGCTGCTATATAGCGAGGTGCCGCCTAACCCTTGGTCTCTAGCCTGGCTCAGTAACATGTCAGTCATCACTTTACAGCAGAGATCGTTTATTGCAGCAAATAATGAAATATTTCATCAGAATAGTGTTAGAAATTTTCATCAGACCCCACCCAATCGTTGACTGTAACGGCCTATTATTGTGTGGACCCCAATTTGGGCAGAGACTGTTTTGGCCGTGTGTTGCGTAAGAGACTGGACCGGTGGCCCAAGGACGAGCCCTGTATCTCAAACATAAAGGGGCCAGCCAGCCAACCTGCGAATCGAATGCTACAAACTGCTACTTGTATGGAAAACGTTCGGGGGGAGTTTGACTCCAGTAAAACTGATGATTTAGTGGTATATCCGAACCGCCATCAACTGTCGAGCTGCCATAGACTCTCCACCGTATTCACCGACCGTCGGTTGCTGAGCCACCCCCAGATCAACTGGAGCCGTGATCCTATTTGACTGTTCTTGTGTTATGCTCAGTATGTACGTATTTATGTATCCGTAAAGGGGTCGCAACCAAGTATGTAGCTCCACCCCCAATGGCCTTGTATCTGCATTGTAATTTGTGTGCGAATGTTTGTATGTTTGTGTTGTTCTCCTTTGCTTAATCTTTGTGGTGATCGCCGGGGGCGATATGGTTCTAAGAAAGGGTAAAGATGTGTAGAGCAGAGCATTAAGTACATAATGCTAAAGATACCAGAAGTGTCACCTGTAGAAGGCAGAGTTTTAGGTAGCCAAGTGAGTGGCGTACGCGACGGGTAATTAGCTACTACCCCGAACGTTGCACTTGTCGACATGTCGTAGACATAAGGCGTACGTTACGGAAAGCAAGTGCAAACTCACTAGGAAAGGCACCAAAACATACACTGTTATATGTAGCCATGGCAAAGTCAGTAAGTCAGAAGTAAAAGGAGATCTCCAAAATTTAGTACGTAAGGTTTTAAATCGAGTGCGCACTCAGACTAACACAAGTATGTATGTATTA
>JASANF010012378.1:0-20096 GCA_030248245.1 Trissonchulus sp. WLG1_4 | reverse complement strand
TTAAGTCTCTGTAGTAACTCTTTATCTATACTGTTTAGTTACGACTGGCTAGATTGTAGATACGATGTATCTCTCATTCTCTAAGTCGGGTGGGTCGGATGTGTTTTTTTCCTACGTGTATTCCTTTCCCTACTATTTATTTATGTACTGATGCCTCGTCCCTATAATTTGATTCTAGCAATAAATCTAGCAGTATTTCATTCAAACTTAAATCCAGAGCACTGAGGTCCTAGGACTAATAACTTAGGCCTTGACTTACATATTCTGTAGCACGCTTCATTTTAGCAATGTGTCAGTTACTGTGCCGTATCTTCAAGAGAACCACGGGTCTTATCCAAAATTGAATTTATCGGATTAGATTTAACTTTAGTTCGTCAATAACGCAGCGTCAGTTAAACGTAATTTATTGAAACTTGGCACACACCGAGGTACTGTATGTGAGCCACGTAGGTCTGGAATTTCAGACGGCTATTTTCATTTTCGCGTGCGACTATTATCAAAATTAATTTAAATCTAATCCGTTAAATCTAATTTTGGATAAGGCCCTAAGTGTCATTACCTCACGTTTTATGTAGCTGTGCAGTGTTTCTATTCCGCTAAATTCTATTTTGGAATGCATTACGTATATTCCAGTCTGTCAATTTGCGAAATAAACAGGCTTATTTCGGTAAAAGCATCATTTCGGCCTCTAAGAATAAAGTAAGAGTGTCATACTCAGAGATGCACGGGGCCAATCGGCGAGGGGGGTCCCCGACCCCTGGCGGAAGGGGGGCGTGGTCCCTATTTTTGGCCATTTTTCGGCGACAGCCGAATATTTTTTCAGAATTTTACAACTTTCAACTCATTTTTGGGGTACTTTTTTCGCCACAGGCGAATATTTTTTGCAATTTTTCAACTTTTTACGCATTTTTGGGGCACTTTCTTGGCCATCAGAGGGGGTTTGGGGGGTTGAGGGGGGGTGCCGGATGTCTGAGGGGGGGGGGGGGTGGGTGGCATGTATGGTCATACTTCTACCCTATGTGCATCTATGGTCATACTTCTTCGTAAAGGCTCTCGCTTTCACAAACCATTGCACATTTCACTCTAGAAATAAAACAAGGACAAATCTGTGCACACACGTACACATTTACAAGGATGAGCTACATTTTGTAGCTCTAAGTAGGTAGGTAGGTACTTAAGTATGTAGGCATAAGCTATTCTAAATAAAACTAAGTAAGTAGTGTATCTAAGTAGGCGGATAAAACTAAATGATGAAACAAGTAGTAACCTTAATATCGTTTACTGAGGCAATCATATCACTTTGCAGCAATGTAGTGCACAATTATGGTACAAATAAGGCAACATTACATGGCACATGATATACGAACAAGCAAAACAGTTGACCAACAGTACAACAATCAATATTCTTGCAGAAATGTTTGCGGAATAAGTTAGCACGGAATTGCGTTTCCAGAAGAGTCTGTGACGTACATTTCGATTTGATCAATGCCAACTGCGGAAAAGTTGTTACCGAGATTCTCCGCCACGAAATAGACCTGAAATACAAATAGAGATCGATTAAAAAAGTCCGTTAGTTTTTCTCAAATAATTACTGTTAATCGTAAAGTAATGTAAGTTTTGTAGCTTACCTATGCCAACTATAACATACTATATGCAAAACTTTGTAAGATAAGAACGATAACGATATGAGAACAACAACAACTAGAAAAACATAACTAAACTTGACTCACTTACCTATTAAATTACTATTCACTAAACTAAAACTAAACCTAATTACTATTGAACTGTAATTTTAAACAAAATTGCTGACTAACGAAAAGCTGCTCAAACTTGCTTATAGTGATACACGGACACCCTTGCGGACAAATGGGCATGACCTACACTAGCTTGCACCAAAATAGAATATCTCTAACCTAGTTCTAATGTGTAATCTCATTTAAGGGGGTAATTGCGTTTTTAGGTGTTTTTTTGAAAGGCCATAGCTCAGCGTTTACAAATTCAAATCACAAGCGGTCTTTTGCATTAGGTAGAACAATATCATTCCTAAATGTATGCCATGTATTAAAATTTAACCTGTGATTTTGTTTCCAGTATAAGCGACTAAAGGAAGGTCCTTTCCAAAATGTTACAATTTTTTACAAAAAGTTTGCGCCACAGCTCTGAATCATACGATTACCTGTTGGGGCTAAAAGTTGGTAAGGTTTTTGACATGTTTAAAATCCCCAGGCATGTCCCCCACTTTTTTAATAACTAGTCAATTTACTGAGAAAATAGCTGAAAAGCAAACGCACCGAAAATTTAAGATATTTTCTTGTAATTAAAACCCTCTAAAAATGTCCACAGGTGAAATTTCGAAAAAGTGAGAGACATGCCTGGGGATTTTGACCTTTACAGTGCTGTCCCAAAAATTTATGCTCAGGCGTCACTTATAACTTGAGTACTGGTGGCGCAAAGTTTACATAGAAATCACAAAAACCTCGAAAACGCAACTACCACCTTAACCCTAAAGACATATTCATTATTAGATTTCTTTATCACCGTTTCCTGGCACCCTTTAACAAGTCCCCATCAATTGAATATAAATTTTGAATATTGTAAGATGGTGAATAGCAAGAGAATAAAACGGCCGATTGCACCAAATAAGAATAGCTAATACCAGAATATGGCCTATTCTGGAGTGGCTATTCCTATTCTTTATTTGGTGCAACGCTCAATAATCTGATTATATTTTTATTCTAATCTAATACTTAAACTTATTTGGTGCAATGGAAAATGGGTTTATTCCGATTTTATGCTGGAATAGCCTATTCTTATTCTTAAACTTATTTGGTGCAATCGGCGGTAAGAATAACTCAAAAATAAGGTTGGTGCAAACGGCCGCTAGGCGAGCGCAACTGACCTTGTCTGTTCCCTCCGGGACGGGGACATTGGCCTCCAGCCATCCGCGCTCGTTGACCTTGACGCCCCGGTTGGAGTTCCAGGGACAGTTAGTGAGTGAATTGAAGCAGACCTTCACCCAGACCTGGTCTGTGGCCTCCCAGATTTTGAACTTGAGCTGGCGAGCGCCGGTCGAGCGGAACCCAGAGGCTTCCAGCACGGCCCGCTCCCCACGATTCACTTCTGTGCCCGCGTAGTAGCTACTTCCGTCGGCTGAAACATAAAGCTGTGGTATAGAACAAGTCGGTTAGGTACCTACTTAAAGGTTTGTTGATTAACGACAGTTCAGCATTGGTTCGGTAGCTCAAATGGTAAAGCGCAGGGTTGCGGAGACGGTGGTTCGAGTCATTCGATGCTGTTCTTGTAAGGATATTCCTGTATGTTTTGACAATACAAGCCTTATTAAATCTTAGCTTCCTATAAAGTGTCAATAAATTCAACTTATAGTTGATTGCGCAAAACACATAATGGGATTCGGATCGTTACACAAAACAACAGTAACCTAGAAGATAAGGGCGAGATTAAGAGATCAAGAGATCAGAACATGCTGGCAGTTGTTTTACTAAGTTAATTATCTAATAAACCTACTAACCAGGGTATTTCACTCCAGTATCGAGATTTCCAATTCGGCCACTGTGATAATCGAATTTACGCTGAGCGCCACTGCTGGAACCGGACTGCGCATTCAAATCGACGTAGCTGCAGGAATCGCCTGAAACGTTACAAGCTGGATTAAGGGTCGTTCATGCTTCCAGCCGTTTGTCCGGCTAAACAACGAGAATATTAACTTAACGTTAGGTGATTTGAAGTATGTATCATGCGTTTTAAAGCTCAGAAATGGTCTTTGGTTAAATGTCTATTTCCAAAAGTTAAGTGTGACAGTATTAAGCCATGTGAAATTAATACTTTTATATTCAAGTTCACGCCAAAGATCAGCTTAATTCCTCCTGCATTATTCTATAAGTCTTACGGGAGTCAAAATCGCAAGTAGTTTTCTCGCAAATGGCTTTGCTAGCGGTGGTGGTGGGTGGCCGAGTGGGGGCGGGGGTAGGGGCCGGGGTAGGTGCCGGGGTGCGGCGTGTTGTGGTAGTAGTAGGTCTGGGGGTAGTGGTGGTGGTGGTGGTTGTGGTGGTCGTGGTGGCGCACTGCACATCAACAGCGTCAAAGAAAACCTCATCGATGGCAACGTAGCCATTGCCAGATGGTATAAAAGCCAGCTGTAATACAAACCATATAACGTCACTAAATGTAGTTTTTGTAAAGGTCATACAGAATTTCCTACGTTACGTATGCATACAAGAAAGTTAGCTCAATGTTGAGCTATGCTGTACAACTTTCATGCGCGTTTTAGCTCATTTGCATTCACGCTTTTTAATTTTCATACAACTATCTGTATTTTCACTGCTATCGCTCTCTAGTCTCTACCTGCCTGCCAAATGCCCAATCTTCATACATATAAAGGCCAGTTTTGTCTCATGGCTCCGGAGCTTTAGGAAAAGTTAGGTTATGTATATATATATATATATATATATATATATATATATATATATATATATATATATATATATATATATATATATATATATATATATATATATATATATATATATATATATATATATATATATATATATATATATATATATATATATATATATATATATATATATATATATATATATATATGGCAATTCATTCAATAAACAAACAAACAAACAAACAAACAAGCAAACAAACGAACAAACAATCCTCAAAACCTCGGTTATGTATGTACCTCAAAAGGCTCGTTGATAGGGCCCGGGATGGTCAGATCCACAGGGCCGGGGGACTTTGGAGTGGAGTCTTTGTTGAACTCTTTGGAGCACCAGATGGTGGACTTGGTGCCCTCGCGCACGGCACACACCTTCACGCTTGACTGTCCCACTTTGCCGAACTTGCGCGTGGTCCAGTACTTAAAGGTCAGATAGCCGTCCCCGTCCATACAGTACATTGGGTCACTGCGGAACCAGTCGGGCTCCTCCCCTTTGCCAAGATCGATGATCGCGTACTCGCCGTTGGGCTGGGTGGGGGTGCCGAACATTCGGTCCCATTTGGCCGGTTCCACTTCCCCACTGGCTTTCTGCCACTTGTGGTTCCCGGGACCGTCCGAGCCCCACTGGCAGGCCCAGGAGCCAGAGAAGTCACAGGTCAGCTGGTCCGAGTAATCGATGTAGTCACCCGTCCGACCGTCGCCAATGTCGCTGTGCGTGAACGAGCCACCAAAGTCTGAAATAAATAATAATAACAGTGGAATTTAATTTGAATTGATAAGAAGTCCACTAACAGCCCCTTGCACCAACCTTATTCTCCAGCTGTTCGTATTCTCCACTTATTCCTTCTCGAGGATGCCTACTCTTGCTATTGATACTCTTGTTATTACGAAAGCTCTATATAAATCACATAAGCACTCATTCTGCTTAGCCTTCTTCATACTTGTCCTTATGTTCGTCCCTGTGGTTTTCTCGTCGTGGAGTTTGAAGAACGACACCAATGGCGATTCAATATTGTGTCGCTGTTTTACACAAGAAAAACTGGGTCACATATAATTCTTAAGCAGAAAACAAAAATCACCAACATTCACGATTTTGTCAATTCTTCCCAGCCGCTGACCAAAATTCATCTTTATCCTCAAGGACGAGTATGAAGTATAGTTATAGTATACTTATCATGTACTCTTGTTATCACACCGAACTATATTATATTATATGATTATGTACTCTTGATGTGACAGACGTACTTTTAAAGCCAGGGCCAACTCCGCAGGAAGAGCACAGCTGCAGCAAAACGGCGCACAGAGCGCCAAACGGTAACAATATGTTCATCGTGCAATAAAATAGAGTACAGTGGAATTAAAAGGATAGTAACAATAAGCAGTAACACAGGGCAATAGAATACCTACTCGCTATCACTATGGTACAGCAATATCGTTCGCAGCTAGTCCACACTTCGTTTAATACTTCTTCAAACTGCAAATTGTTGTTGTTAAAATATTGCTGTTTTTTGCCGCGCGTAGTTGTGCTGTATGTGGGCGCGTATGCGCTGCAGTAGGCAGACTGTAATGCAAATTGCGCATATAGTGGCAATTTTTGCAGTTCCTGTTGCGACAGTTCGACGCCGACGGCTGTTTTCTGCGCGTCTAGAAAATAAAATGACAAACAAGGCATAAAAAATTACACTGCCGACTCATTGTTGGTGTTTATCGCCGTAAATAAATCGAGGGGGTGCCTCCTACTGCACCATTATCGAATTAACAATTCCCAGTAACTATTTGCAACAACATTTTTGTGCATAGGCAGAGTTGGTGTTTCTCTGATTGGGAAAAAAGGTTACCAGTTTGAGACTGTAACATTTACTGTGCGTAGCCGCAAACACATCTGTGTGCTAAACTATGACGTGCGGTTTTAATTAACCTTAATTCGCTGATTTGCAATAATTACAATATATCGACCTGTGAAACCGAAACCAAATACGTAACGGGGTCAGAAATTGGAGTGCCCGCTCTGTCCAAAAGTTTTTAAGTGGTCCAGATATATACTTTTCCAAACAAGACAGTTTTGTCCACTGGCAAAGATTCTATGAGCCGCACCACGTATATCGTCCGGGTGACGGGTGCACCCCTATATTAATATGTATCTGTATAGTGTATATATTCTCAGTGTTATACAAACTACGTCACGACGAAGTTCAGGTTTGATTTCAGATCTGGGCGAAAATTTATAATTCACACCGTTGAAGTGTCAAACATGTTTCCCAGGCTAATCCACGACTACTGCGTTTTCAGTTCGACCAGACTAAGTAAATAATACCTACCAGACTTATCTTTGTAGAATAAGAATAAAGTATATACCTATCAGGAAAAACGATTTAAAATCAGGAACTTTTTGTTCCTTCTAGAGAAGGAACTATTGTTTTGAAATTAACTGCTCATAGCGTTTAACGCTACTGAGCAGGCTGCATAGCCAGTATGATTTACGTGTATTTTCAGCTTGGGAGCTGCCTGCAGATTTTTGTCTGCGTATATGCAGAAAAATCAATAATCGATGTACACTGCTGTAACAATGTACTTTTTCAAAATCGGCACCGGGATGTTTCACCAGCAGTATATAAGAGCCATTAGAAAACAGTGTTTATCGCTTCTTGTTCTTAGAGCTGATTTGCTCAGCTCAGATCAAAGTGTTACTTTTGAGCCAAATGACTCGTGCAGCGGGATGCTTAACATCCTGCAGCACTTTTTTGTACGTACTACGTATTTAGATTAAGTTAAAATATTAAGCTAGTTATAAAGTAGAGTAAGATACGAAGTAGGTATAGCAGCTTACGGTAAGTATGAAATAGAGAACTAATTCATTTAAACCTGAAAGGTAGACACCGGGGAAGGAACCTTGCCCCTTTTGGGGCCTACTTGTTTTAATTCAAGACGATTCACCTTCACTCTTCTTAATCGAACTGACCAATGTTGTGCTTTTAAGATCAAAAATTCAAGTCGAGATTAAAATTGAGTTGACTAAGGGTTTTATCCAAAATAGGATTTATCGGACTAGATTTAACTTTATTTGGTCAGTAACGCAGCGTCAGTTAAACGTTTATTAAAACTTGGCACACACCGAGGTGCTGTACGCGAGCCATGTGGGGCAAAATTTCAGCTGGCTATTTTCATTTTGTGCTGCGCTATTAGCAAAATTATTTTAAATCTAATCCGTTAAATCCAATTTTGGATAAGGCCCTGAGGGTCAATTCATGATTACAGCCGCATATCCGTTCAGCCAACAAAATGACGAAATAATGACGTCACATGCGCTAGCGCTGGCTTATCCACCCCAGTAGGCTGCTAGTGACGTCATTCTGCAGGCTGAACGGACATACGGCTGTAAGTATGAATCGAGCCTTAGATTTCATTTACAAAACCATTAATTTGACTAGTTTGGTTGGAGTAACACAAAGGGCCAATTCCTAACATGGATTAAACGGATTCGATTAAAATTTGTTTTGCCAATAACTCATGACATCGTTTATGAATTTAAACAAAATTTCAGATAGCAATTATTTATAGCACCTCCCGCCTGTACACAAAACTTTTCAAGTCTACCTCAACATAGAGATGAGTTGTAAGCCAAACAAACTTTAATCTAATCCGTTTAATCCATTTTAGGAATTGGTCCAGACTCCAGACTGAAATGGATTCTTCTGGACTGTCTGGGAACTCTGAAACCTCGCAACAAAACAAGTTAGTTATTTTGGGCCACAAAATGTCATCAATTTTTCGTAATCAAATCACATTTACAACTCGTTCGATCTTCATTAATTCACATCGTAACTGGAAAAGTTTTATCAACTTTTTACTTGTTTTACTAGGTTACACACGTAATGTAAAAGTAGCGCAAAATTACTCTTTAACCATAGAATTTTCAGGCGTGTCCGTGGCCTGACAGATTATAAAAATACCGTCATGGTTATTATGGGGCCGGCCCCTTCATATACACTATACTCAGAATACCGTCATGGTTATTATGGGGCCGGCCCCTTCATATACACTATACTCAGAATCTCGTTTTCCTGTGATGGGACGTGCAGTTTCTGGTTCGAGTCCGAGACGAGCCGATTTGTTTTTGTAAATTTTTGTATTTGCTCAATCAGCTTACACGAAGTTTCATGTTTAATTAAATACAACTTAATAAGAATTTTAAGTAGTCTACTAGCGGCCCCTTTTGTTCAGAAATACTCTGACATTACCGCTAAATTCATATCAGCAGACAAACTTGACTTTCTTAAAAGTGTTTATAATTATGTAAGGACGGCTTTGAGACAACTCAGCAGTAAATGCTTGCAGAAATCAGGATTTGAAAATCATTATATCTAAAATTTTGGCCGCGTTCAATATTTTCTTTGGAATATTAACACTCAGGCCTCACAATGTAACCATTTCTCACTCAACAGAAAGAGCTTTTATTAACAGGAGTCTACTGTTAAGGTCAGTTTATACGTACAGCCGTATGTCGTTCCATCAGCAAAATTGAAAAAATTGCACGACTGCCATTAAAAATAATAATTCATAGTTTCGTGATTTTGCCGGCTGAATAGACATACAGCTGAAGTGAATGTCACAGCCTGATGAAACCTAGCAAATTTACTGTTACTAAAAAAGAATATTAAAAATTATGCAATATACATCACAGCAAATTGGACAGATTAAAAAGTGAACAGTAAAAATGAACAGAGTTAACAAAAAAAGTGAACCAGCCAAAAACAAGTCACAGTAATAATTGGAGCAAAATATATATTGAAAGTAAATGGTTTTTAAAGTTATCAAGTAAGAAAATTCATTTTTGATAATTACTAGAAGGCTTTTCCTTCTGATTACGCTTTGGTCTTAGGCTATTACTACAGTATACAGTGGTATATAAAAAAAGAATTCGCTTTACTACAAAACCCAACGCACTAGTAGTTAATTTTTATTTTTTTATAGTTCTCAGCTAAAACTGCCACAAATCCTACAATTGCTGTACAAACAATTCTATACAACAATGCCCCACTCTGAAAAAACTACGTCGAAATATTCTCAACTATTCATAAAATTATGCATGCAAAACGGAGACAATACAACTCACAACATTGGTTTGGAATGCGAATAAGCCCAGAATAAGATAATGGTTATACTTCTAGAGAACAAGTTTTCAATAATTTAATTAAGTATATAAATAATTTTCACCTATTTGAGTAAATAAATTAATAGTTAATGCAGTGCACGTGGTAAACAGACTTATTCTTCCTTTCCTTTTATTGTAGGATATTTATATTCAGGGTATTCCATCCAAATCAAAAACGAACGATTACAATCATTATAAATTAAAATCATTATAAATCAACCAGATTATAAATCAAAATATATTCACAGAAACCCGAAACGATACTATACCCAAACATACATGAGCAATACCTCACGTCTAGAGCTACGGATGTCAATTTGCACAATTAACCTTCGGTAAACATCTTTCAAGCTAACATTTCGTTTTAAATTCAATTAAACATTCTTAAAAATATCCTATGCCTGTTCTCAAAAACTTTAGTTAAACAGTTTAAATGAGTCGAAAAACATTAATTCGTTATTTATATAGCTCGTAGCAGTTGATCGTTGATGTAATAATTTTTTCGAATGAGAATATCGAAACGAAACTATGTATTACAATGTGAAATATACACCGACATACACGTTTAATGAATCTGAATGAATTACAGTTAGTTTTACACAGTGTAAACTACAAACCAATGCGAGTACAATACATGTAAATCATACCAACAGTACAATATTATTTTAAAATTGGTACAAGTACACGGGTGTCTAATTAGCACCACTGATGAATGTATCAAACGATTATCACAATTATTGGTCGATGTATCACATTGTGTCAAAAATCACAACAAGGATAATAATACATTTCAAAATAGGTAAAAATAGTTTCCAAATTAATATTATATAAAGTAGCAAGCTGTCCTGAACTCTGATGATATGATCATGAAGGCGAATGATTGGTGAGTGCAGAGTATATATATACATGTACACGGGGTCAGGGTCTGGGGGGGGCTGGTCCCGGATTTATATAAATTTTAGGGGGGGGGGGGGTTGTGCCGATGTTTGGGTGTTTTGCTCTCACAAAAACGCGAAAATTTGATTTTTCCCTAAAAGAGGATGTTTTCTGCAAACCTTTGATATGTGCATGTTTTTTTGCCCCCCGGCTTGTCTGAATGGGTGAAAACTAAAGGGACGCTTGTCCCTTGATCTCAAACCTGGGAGGAAAGCGCGCCCCCCCAGACCGCCCATGTACATCTGTGGTGTGAGTGAGGGAGCATCAGTCGGGTTACAGATCGTCTTGCCGGTCCATGCTGGTTCTGTCCCGTCGCTTTAGCGCCCGCATGGCCCACGAATCTTCGCCCCCGCTGGCTCGTTCGGATGGCTCCGCCGCAACACTCTGAAATGAAGTCAACGCGTTATATCATTAATATCAAGATTATAATCAAGAGTACATAATGGGAAGAGTATGACACTCTTCCCATAGGCCAGCTTGGCAGCGCGGTAGATGCGTTGCACAATAACGGCCAAAAAAGTACCCAAATGAGTACCCCTACCCAAATGGGTACCTGGTACCCAAACGAGTCCTGCAGGTACCCAAATGGGTACCCCAGCGTTCTGATTGGGCCCTGCAGGGTACCCAAATGAGTACCCCTACCCAACTGGGTACCTGAGGTACCTAAATGGGTACCAGGTACCCAAATGGGTACCCCCTCATCAGCCAATTAGATTGCAGCAGCCTTTAGCTCCGCCTACGAGCAAGCTACCGTAATCCCACGTGCAGTGGTATATGTGACGTTGCGAGTAATGCTGTCTTTCCATTTTTTAGCATTTTTCTGCCCCAAAGACTTATTATAAGACATAAACAAAGTCTTGGTTTACTGATTTAAGTTTACAAAATGATTTTAGTTAACAAAGACGCAACTGAAATGAGATATTCTTAAAAAATGGCATAAAAAAGGCAAAAAATGAGCATTTTGTACAGCGATTGTTTAAGAAAATTATATAATAGTTTTTGTTTAAGAAAATTATATAATAGTTTTAACTAAGTTCCATCAGTTAACCAAGACTTTGTTTATGTCTTATAATATGTCGTTGGAGCAGAAAAATGCTAAAAAATGTAAAGACAGCATTACTCGCAACGTCGCATATACCGCTGCACGTGCGATTACGGTAGCTTGCTCGTAGGCGGAGCTAAAGGCTGCTGCAATCTGATTGGCTGATGAGGGGGTACCCATTTGGGTACCTGGTACCCATTTAGGTACCTCAGGTACCCAGTTGGGTACCTGGTACCCATTTAGGTACCTCAGGTACCGAGTTGGGTAGGGGTACTCATTTGGGTACCCTACAAGGCCCAATCAGAACGCTGGGGTACCCACTTGGGTACCTGCAGGACCCGTTTGGGAACCAGGTACCCATTTGGATGGGGGTACTCATTTGGGTACCTTTTTGGCCGTTATTGTGCAACGCATCTACCGCGCTGCCAAGCTGGCCGATGGGAAGAGTGTCATACTCTTCCCATTATGTACTCTTGGTATAATATATTACGAAAACTCTTTGCTCGCTTTACTTGAAGCAGGCAACACAACGTGTCAGTGTGCCTGTGCAAGTAGCCGGGGGAAGCACTCTGCTCAAATTATTATCACTAACAATTTCAAAATACGCAGAACGATAATGACAAAAATAAGCTATATTCACACAATTTTTCATTAGCTAAGGCTACTGTCTTTGACTTCTTCCAAGAGTTCTCAACTTTTTTTGCATTAAAAAACCAATCACATTTTTGGTAAGTGATTTGTGCGTGCGTGCGTGTGTGTGTGTGTTTAAGAGACTAGTAGTAACTGTCTCTACGGTACACTCAGAATCACCGACCTTATTGATAGTGGAGATAGCTGGATTGCTGGTGTGCACAACGTGGGGCGCCCGGTACAGTTTCCAGCCCAGCAACAAAACCAAACTGACCATCAATTTGCACGTTCCACCTGCAAACATAGGAGCAGTTGTGACTGGTTCATACTTGGCCTTAAGAACACCGGGACAGGGACAAGGACAAGTTTCAGTCAGCTGCTGTAAAGATAGGTTGCTCATTTATAGTATATGGTCTGGAAGTTGGAAGTCACCTTGAGGTGGAGTTTGTAGAGAGTTGGAAGTCCTTAAGGATACAGGGACAGGGACAAGGACAGGACAGAGTTTAATCAGCTGCTACGAAGAATTGACACAAGCGTTATGATTTGTTGTACCCTATCTGCACCTGACCTTAACCTTATTCATGCAAAAAGTTGGCTTATTTGGCCAAGTAGATTTCTTGGAATAGCTTAAGGACAAAACGATAGAGATAAGGACAAGGACGAGTATGATCCGGGCTTCAGTACGAAATTATGAGCATTGGAAGCAAGTGCCCTAGGGCCAATTTCTAAAATGGATTAAACGGATTAGGTTAAAATTAGTTTTGTCAATAACTCATGACATCGTTTATGAATTCATAAGAAATTTACGACAGCAATTATTTATAGCGCCTCCCGCTTATGCACAAAATTTTGTAAGTCTACGACCTCAACATCGAGGTAAGTTATTAGGCAAACAAATTTTAATCTAATCCGTTTAATCCATTTTAGGAATTAGCGACCCTAGCGACCTACTGAGTGACACAATGATGACAGCCATGCGTCCAGTGTCGTAGTAGAGACAGGAGCGTCGTTGCTCACACACCACGTGCCACAGCAGACAGGTGTTGTCCAGGGCTAGCCCGTACAGCACTGCGCCGGGGATGGAACCTAAGAGAACAACAGCACAAAATGTAATGGGGTCAAAATTATTTGGGGGGGGGGGCTTTTTCGGTTAAATTATGGCAACTCCCCCCCTCCTGATGGACCAAAAGTAGCCTAAATTTACCTAAACAGATTTTTAAAAAAAAACTATATTTACCCACTTTAACCAGATTTTTGGGACCCTCACCCTCGGGCCTTCGATTTTAGGGGCACATAAAATAGCTATTTTTGATAAAATTAGCATAAATTGGACAGAGATGCCCCAATTTGGATACAAATGCCCACATTCTTTGCTTGCCTGTTTGAACCTCGGCTCTAATTTTGCATACCTTTGTACCAAAATCAGTACTCGGAGAGGGGGGGGGGTGACACCCACTTACACACACCCCCAGTGTTAGACTGTCCACATGAGTTTGCTGCCGCGTTATTAAGCACATTATAAATCTAATCCGTTAAATCCACTAATTATTACTTTTAACTAACCGATTAAACGTGCAAAGACCTGTAAAAGGCCCATAGCAAGAGCACGCTCTGCAAATGGCACGCATCTGAAAAAACATAGACCACATTTAAAACCAATACTCTTATAGCAGAAAATTGAGAAGCTATTAGTGTGCTTTTGGTATAAATATTAGAAAACTTTTAAAATTACACAAATGTTTGTTGTTTTTCAGTCCAAAGTTTTTTCAAATTTAATTATTCTGCAACAAACCAAATAGCAGCTGCTGACATGAGTTTATTTGCATTAGCGCAGGGCTAGGCTACATTCATACAATATGCCAGTATGCCAACCATTGCGTCATTCAGAAAGAGGACACGGCAAAACTTGAGTTGTAACATGGACAGAATCCATAAAAAACTAAACCAGGACAACCTGCTATAGCTCGATTCATACTTGTCCTCAGGGACATAGGGACAGGGTCAACGACAAAATTCGATAAGCTACTGCGAAAAACTAACCCAAAGGTTTCAGCTAACGTTCTACATACCGTCATACGTACCAGTCTAAACACCACCATTATATTTTTTCATGCAAAAAATTGTCACATTTAGCCAAACGTATTTCCTGGAATTGCTTAGGGACAAAAGGACAAGGTCAAGGACAAGTATGAACCGGGCTTAACTGATTGCAGGTCAAAATTATTGCAGGCTGACCTAAGCACGGCCTGTTGCATTGGAATGGAGGAGACGAAGGAGAAGAAGACACAGACGAATAAAAGGGACATAAAGATGGGCAGACGAATGCCGCAGGGGGCCGGACAGGGGCCGGGCGTGACCGTGGCCCAGGCCGAACTGTTGGCCGGCGAGGGGGGCTCCGGCCTGGACACGTTGCCATGGAAACCGGACACACAACCGCAATCAGCGTACTCCTGAAACACACTCAGTACATTATGGACCTGATAGGGTGGATTTCACAAAGGTGGTTTTATGAAAAAATAGTTTCACGAACGTTTTCATGTGATTATCACATAATTTCATTACGAAATATCGCCTGATTCGTTACGAATTTCATAGGCATTTGAAACCCTGGTTTTCAGTTGAAATTTCAGCAGAACACAGACGTGCTGTACTGCAAGTTTGAAATTTCAACACTGACCTAAAAGCATGATTTAAGACAATCTACAAAATTCGCAACAAATCAGGTGATATTTCGCACTGAAATTTTGTGCTAATACGTAAAACCATGCTTTTATAAAACCACCTTTGTGAAATCTACCCATAATGTTCGTAAGGAAGAAGTCTCCACCTCAGATTCCCAAGAAGTTTCAGGTAACGGAACAACCATCACTGCAATCAAAAAAGCCTCCTTTTGCACTATAGTCTTAAAAAACTGTAATAAAAGCACGATAATGCCAAAGCCAAATCTTTGCAAAATTGTATTTTGCACGTTTCGAACTTCGAGGAAGTCAGAAAAGCGATCACTAGTAAGCGCGAATGAAAAATTTCAAAAAAAACACGAACACATTTCAGCTACAGAACTTTTTTGAAACATTTTGAACCACTGACCATTTTTGAACGTTATATTATTGTCGTTCCATCAGTCATGACTACTATTTCATTGAGTATAGAATTACTCCACAGAATTGTCGGCAATGAAAACACCCACACATTTCACCAATCACATTCTAGCTTATAGACGTCTTAGACCGCGTCTAGCCCCTATCTAAGTCAAACAAGGCTTTGTGTATCACATCTGTGTGTTATAGCAGACCTTTTTATCGTTTTCCAGGTGTCTGCGCTGAGTACAGCCAGCATGGCAGCTGGAGTAGTAAGTGACGTTTGTGGCCGGGGCACAGACTGGCTTGTAGACCGATGGGCACTGGCACTGTTCGTTGCACTCGTGAAATAACTTAGGATAGTCTTTAGCCGCCGTTTCCTCAGCCCTAAACAACACTTGAGTATGACTATGACCAACAGTCCATAATGAGAAGAGTATGTCACTCTCCTGAACTCGAGCTTGGCCGCCGCGGACATGCTGCGACCATCATCTCCAAAAAAAGGCCACAACTGTGGGGGGCCCCACAAATGAGGGTATACCCTGGTTTGTGAAGGGTCCCCACCTACGTTTGAGACCTATGGTCTGATTCGTGGGGGGGGGTGTCCCCCCACAGCTGAGGGCTATGCTTTCATTCATGTAGGGAGGGGGGTACCCCCCCCCAGTTGAGGCCTTTTTCGGGAGATGATGGTCGCAGCATGTCCGCGCTGCTAGGCCACAAACGTGTACAGTGTCACACTCTTCTCATTATGTACTCTTGCTATGACATATTATCATGACAGTTTAAGCAAAAGTTTACTAAGGTCTGACAAAAAATAGTGGCACCACTTGAGAAAACAAAATGTCACGTGATTTCGTTACAAAACGAATAGACTTTGATTATCAAGAGTACAGAAAGTGGTCGCAGAAGTCATGCCACTAAAGTAAGGCAGTACCGCAACTTGCCAGACTTTATGTTGATAAAACGAAACCTAGGTTACGAAATGGCAAACTAGAGCCAGAAAGCCCAACGGAAGGTTTATTCCGTGTGTTCTGCAATAAAATTATTTTATCTTTCTGCATTCTCTGCAATAAATCTATAGATATTATGAGACCATGTTACGGTAAATAATAGATATGCATAATGTTTAATGTCCTACTCAGATGTCATAGCCGCATAAGGGCCGATTCATACTTACAGCCGTAAGTCCGCATAGTTTGCAAAATTACTAAACAATCACGCCAATAATAGTGCAAAGATCAGACGTGGCGTGATTATTTAGTAATTTTGCCGGCTATACGGACATACGCCTGTTAGTATGAATCGGCCATAAGACAGAGATTAGCAAACTAACGTTAATCTAAGTCTGACAAAAAATAGATGTGCCACTTACTTATCTTAGTGTCATGACTTCCGCGTCTACTTGGTGTATATACTATACTCTTAATAGTTATTAAATCTATTCTTTTCGTAGCTAAATCACATATTGTTTCGTTTTCTCAAGAGCGATGCAACACTTATAATAATGTTTTGTCAGACTGTAGTAGTCATTAAATCTATTCTTTTCGTAACAAAATCACATATTGTTTCGTTTTATCAAGAGCGATGCAACACTTATAATAATGTTTTGTCAGACTGTAATCTGTAGTCATTAAATCTATTCTTTTCGTAACAAAATCACATGGTTCGTTTTATCAAGAGCGGTGCAACACTTATAATATGTTTTGTCCGACTGTAATCTGTCCTCAACTAACTGTGTGTAGTGTGATGTGACGCCGGCAAAGTCAGTCTGCGGACAGGAGAGCAGCAGGGCTGGCGTGGCCAGCGAGCAGACGAACATAGCCACGGTGGCCAGCATCAGGATGCCCGAGCAGCGCAGGCCCAGCCGCTTGATCAGGTAGCCGCCCACCAGACTGCCCAGCACGCCGGAGGGGATCGTCACACAGCCTGAAACACAGGGCACATTGGGTGGCATTCACAAAGCGCGGTCAACTGAAGGCCTATAATTCCTTTACCGGATTTTAATCGGACTAAACGGTGAAAAAATTATCCTGAAAAATGCCATACCAAAACCTTCGGATTAAACGGACTTAACATTTAGCGAACTGCTTTTTAGTCAGAGTAAACGTACCTAGCTACGTATACTAATGCCCGCTTCCCACTGCAGGTTTAAGGTTTATGGTTTAAGGTTTAAGGTTTAAGATTTAACGTTTCATTCACACTGGCAGTTTAAGGTTTAACGATATTTGAATGTTGTATATTCATTGGCTGGATGCAGAAGCTCCGCCTACACACAGCTCGGAGCTGATTGACAGAATATACAAGCTCCGCCTACAGCTCGTAACTGATTGACCGAATAGAGAAACTCCGCCTACAGCTCGTAGCTAATTGGCTGAATCCTTAGTCCTTAAACCTTAAACCTATGCAGTGGGAATATACAATATGCTCACTTCATGTTCTACGTTAAACCTTAAACCTTAAACCTGCAGTGGGAAGCGGGCATAATGTTAAGTGTGGATGGTAGATCCGTTTAGTCCAGTCCAGTCGTAATATTTAGGAACGGGTTGGACTAAAATTAGGCCACTGATGTCGATTCCTACTATATATTTCCTGACGCACGCAGTAAACAGCTATTTTTAAAATACATGCAAGGGGAAGCGGGCAATGGGCGGAAGTTTGTGAGGCATTTTTTTAAAACTTCACAAAAGAGACTGTATTTTTGGTCGATCAGAAGTGGATGGCCTGGAAAATTTACCCGGAGAGGTCCTCCAAAATTTTTACAGTTACGTAACTCAAAGTCGCAGCCATGGTACCTTACTTTTCCAAAAATTTTGCTGTTTTTCAGTTTCAGTAAATTTTTTTTGAAAAAATTTTGAGTTTAAAGCTAGCACAACTTACAGTAACATGGTAACATCCCAAATTCATAAAACTGTCTCTTAAAAATGCCTGATTTCAGCAAAGTTTTTTGCGTATATATGGGAAAAATGGACAAGTATGAGCTTTGTTAATTCCACCGCAAACACACACCAGTTATTACAGAGGCACTGTCTTGAGAAATGTTGAAAGTGTTCTGGACCATTTTGGGGATGAAATTCACCAGTCCATTCATGACGAAATGATCAAAGGTGGTGGCCACCAGTACGCACACAAACGGACGGTTGTGCAACAGGCTCTTAAACAACAAAATAAAATAGTCACAAAAACGAACACTCAACCGAGTAAAACTAACAGCATCTGTATTTTATGGCAAGTGCTCACAAAATGACTTTTGTGGCAGGTAGTCACAAACTGGATAGTGAATATCTATGGTTAAGTGTTGACTGATTAAGGACTAACGAGCCACTAAGCTACTGCAAAGTGTGCTTTAAAATGGTAGGCGTTGATAACCAAACAACACTGATTAAGCTAAACTTCATATGAGTTGCATGTGGAAACTGGCATTCCCTTACCCCGTAATAGATGTGTGAAATGTGATCAACGACAATTTCATCGTAAACAGTAAGCTGTGACAACATAGTGCACGCAAAACTAGCGTTGGGGCATTACAACCAAACCAAACCAAACCCCCCCCCAACCCCTCCCACGCCCATGTATGACCTCATCCAAAAATGAATTTAACAGTGTATCAGATTTTTGTTCACAAATAACACAGCAACGATTAAAATAGCAGGCAGAAAAATAATTAGAATGTTCTGCATTATGAAACAGTAATTATTACTGTATTATGCCAAATTTCATCCACTCTATTATACTATTCTGTGGCACCCGCCATGTTATTAACCAAATATATAATTTTAAATCAAATCCGCAAAATCTAATTTTCTATCTTTAGACTGTTTCTACCATGTACCTGGGGGGGATGTGGGAACCCCCCCCCCCTCCCCCTTAAATTCGGTCCCGGGGGAGGGAAGGGGGGCACCGCCAGTGGGAACACAAAGGGAAGGGTCTCGGCGGGAGTAAAATTTTGGCCAAAATTCGAAAAGATCGGCTTTTTTGGCGAAATTTAAGCCACTTTTACCTAATTTTACCCAAAAATTGTCAAAATTGATGTTTTTTGGTCAAAAAAGGTAAAAATTACGTCATTTTTGGGAGGGGGGGTCCCACCAAGGGGGGGGGGGGGGAAGGAAACCCACAATGTTGGTGGCGTTACATGTATGGTTTCTACAGTCCTACCATTCCCCTGCGCGGCACGGAGGCCCATGTGGTGCTGTTGGTGGCGAGGGTGGCGGTGGTGTCCGTCCCCTGGTGGACTTGGTCAACATCCTTCGCTCGATGACGACGACTCTCTCAAACACAAAAACCCACGCATTCCACCACACTGGTTTAGCCGGGGATTGGCTTCAGCCGATTTAGCTCAGGCTTGAAAGTCCTCACATTGGTGGGCTGGAGCGAGAAAGATTAGCGCTGGAGTTAAGATCAAGCTCACCTCTGAACATTCATACCCCACGTCCAATCATAAAACGGGATAGGGATGAAAGGTTACTAACTCATTATTCGTTTATAGTCTGCTTGCAAAAACATTAAAAAAAATGTTAGCAAATACCTTTGGTTATATTTTGAAAAAATTTCAGCGAATTTGATTGAGAAACTTTTAAGAAATTCAGAAAATTTTATATCTCAAAAGTTTCTCAATCAATTTCGCTGAAAGTTTGCCAAAATATCCCGCAAAGGTATTTGCAAACCTTGTTTAATGTTTTTACAAGCAGACTATGAATAAATAATGAGTTATTAAGCTTTTATCCCAATCTCAATGCTTATCAACGCATCAGCGATTATATACTAAAGTGTGTTACGCGCAGAGTCTACGGGCTG
>JASANF010012377.1:0-25140 GCA_030248245.1 Trissonchulus sp. WLG1_4 | reverse complement strand
GGCAACACAGTACAGTATTCTTTAATCAGCCACGACTTACGTACATCAAACTTTAATAACTAGTGTAGGTTCGATAGTACGAGTTGGATACATCGTTCCCCCTCCTTATTCTTGCGGACGATAACGTTGTGGCGGCAAGCCCTTTGTAGTTCGCTTGGACCTCCGCAACCCAACATCATCTGAAATTCTTGGGAAAATAGTTGCCATATTCGTTTCAGAACTTTGTGAATAATACCGACGCATATTCTCGCATTCCATCTATTTTCCCATCAGAAAGCAAGAAATTGTATTTTTCCTTTTGTCGCTCACAGACGTCAAGAGGTTTGGAGAAGGGGGGCATACCTTTGTCAACTTGATGAAGCTTAACTCTAACTTTTTCCCCAACGTTGAATAGTGGGCGATAGCGGTCTTGCTGGTCATGATGGTCTTTGTTCTTTGTAGTGGTTCTTTCTTGGGTCTGCCTTTTTAGACGGTTAAGAACAAGTTGAAATGGAAGTCGTAGCTTTCGACCCATCAGAAGCTCAGCGGGACTTAACGTCGATGCATGACCAGCTGTAGCTCGATAGTGTTGCATAAAATCGGTGAAAGTTTCTTGCCAGCTTTTGCCTGATGCAGAATATGTTTGAGCAGTTGCTTTAAGTGATCGATTGAAAACTTCCACACGACCATTTTGTTGTGGCGTGTATACAGCTGTAGGTAAGTGTTCGATGTCTCTATCTTCCAGAAACTGTTTAAACTGATGGCTCACAAACTGTGGACCATTGTCAGTCACTATTTGTGAAGGATTACCAAATCTGGCAAATATTGATTTTAGCCAATCGATTATCACTTGCGTTGTAGTTTTCGTTGTTAGTAGTATTTCCGGGAATCCAGAATAATAATCAATTGCGCAAACAATATTTTCCATTCCTCTGGGCGCGTTTGCGAATGGTCCTGTGATATCCAGAGCAATTTTGTACCATGGCTCTGACGGTTTTTTGACAAATGTGGTTGGCACTTTTGGTGGCTTTACAGAAACGGCCTTGTTTTGGCAGGCCGTGCAGTGGCTGACGTGCAATTCGATATCTCTATTAGCACCCGGCCACCAGTATGACTCGCGAATACTACGTTTCATCCTGACTACACCAGGATGTCCCACGTGTGCTTGAACCAAAGTGCGTGGTCGAAGTTTAGTTGGGACTACAACCTGACTACCGCGAAGGATGAGACCCTCGTCCATTCGAAGCTCGTTTCGAACAGAGTAGTATGGTCGTAGGTTCGGTGGGACTTTGTTTCGTTTTGGCCACCCACAGTTGATAAATTGTGATAACAGTTTCATAGTATCGTCTTCCTTTGTAGCGTTGACATATTCTTTTGTTTTAGCTGTCAAATGACATATTGCTGCCGTTGTATTGTTTGACTCTGGAGCCAGTCGTGAAAGACTGTCAGCCAGTACATTGTCTTTGCCCTTTTTGTATTCGACAGTGTAGTCGAAAGCTGAAATACCATCGATTGAATTTCGAGGTTTGTCTCGTTTGCTTAGGACTGGACAACAAAGCAGTTAAGGCGGCATGGTCAGTCCGTAACGTGAAGTGGTTCCCCCAAAGAAACTTCTCGAAATGCTCGATAGCCCATACACACGCGTAAGCTTCTTTTTCGTTTACAGCCCACCGTCGCTGTGTATCATTTAGTATATGTGATGCGAACGCTATCGGCACTTCAATTCCGTTCTGTATTTGTGTCAGAACGGCACCGACGCCGTAACTCGATGCGTCAGTTGTAAGAATTGTGGGGCTTTGGGGATCGAATGTGAATGTTTCGACGGATTCACACAATTGTCGTTTCAGGTCATCAAACGCTTGTTGTGTTTCGGGTGTCCATTCAAACTTCGCGTGCTTTCGTGTGAGTTGTCGTAGTGGCTCAGCACGGTCAGCCATGTTAGCAATATAGTCGTGGTAGTAATTGACCATTCCGAGAAATCTTTGCAGCTGCTTCAAGTCTTTTGGTACCGGATACTTTTGGATCACTTCTAACTTTTTCGGGTCCGAGGTAACTATACCGCCTTCTTTGATTAGTCTCCCCAAAAAGGGAACTTCAGTTGCATTAAAAACACACTTTTTGGTATTGACGCGAAAGTTTTTTCAGCCAGTCGCCGTAAAACATTGTCCAAATTTTCGTCGTGTTCTTTTTCGGTTGCACCATATACCAAAATGTCGTCAATGTAGGCAATGCAACCAGGTAGCCCGTCTAGAGTGCTAGAAACCGCTCGTTGAAAAGCTGACGGGGAATCCTTCAGCCCCATCGGCAGTCGTTTGTATTGGCGCAGCCCTTGTTCTGTAATTGTAGCAAATAATGGGCGAGACTTTGGGTCTAGTTCTATGTGAAAAAATGCTTTTCTCAAGTCTATTTTTGAAAATATGCGCGCTCCGGAAATTTTAAAAAAATAGTTCTTTACTGTTTGGAATAGGAAACCTGTCCGGGATAACATATTTGTTCAGGGGACTTAAATCGGTTGTGATTCGGATACTTCCATCCGGTTTGTCAACAGTTACGAGTTGGTGCTGCCATTCTGATTTTTGACAAGGTTCTCAGATATCATCCTCTACCATTTTTTGATTCTCTGCTGCCGCCGCTGCCTTTCTGTAAATCGGGACTAGTCTTTGTTTGCGCACAGAAGGTACAGCGTCAGATGAAACAGTGATTGTATGCTTAAAATCAATGAACAGCCCCATCGTGTCAGAGGTGAGTGTAGGATATTTAGCCAAAACTGAGGCAGCTGTATCACTATTACGTGTGCTGTGCAATATTGTTTCGTTAATTTTTTTCACTGTCCATGTGCTTGAATCTAAGGAAAGTTTCAACTGTCCAATTAAGTCTCTACCGATAACTGGAACAGCATTTTTGACAACAAAAATTTCCTGATTATAGGCCGCTTTTTGATTAAACAATACGTCACATTGAAATGATCCAAGCACATCGATTTCGGAATTGTCATAGTTTTGTAGCTTTTTAGTAGGTGTGTCCAACTTTAGGTCAGTAAACTTTTGACCAACAAGTGACCATGGCAGGACAGTAATTTCTGCACCAGTATCAATTTCCGCTTGTATGACTTGTGGGTTTCTTTCTGGAGGTTGAAACTGTAATTCGCAGCAAAATTTGCTTGATTTCGTTGCAGACTTAGATTCATTAGTGGTTGTTGTATTAATACGAGCAGTTTGACTTGGCGTAGTTTTTATGCACTTTATTTGTCCGGCTTCTGTTCGTTTTTTAATTATGCAGCATTTTTCAAAATGTCCTACATGGCTGCAGTATCTGCAGTTAGCTGTCAGAGCAGGACAATTGTCAGCTTTAAATTTGTGGTTATTTGAGCCACAACCGGTACATTTTGTTTGCTTATTGTCCACCTTTTTCCGGTGTAATCGTTTATAGTTATTGTCAGTGGGTCGTTTATTGGTCGGCTTAGTGATGGTACCTACTTTCTGGACAGTTGCAGCATTACCTGACCGTTGATTAATTACCGACGCATCTCTTTTAGCAGTTTCAGATGCTTCCATAATCTGAGTGAATTTATTCAAATCAGGATTGGATATGTGTGTGTTGTTGTTTCCAGACGTCCGGCCATAGGTCATAGGCGGTTGGAGCCGGTAAGGACTCCAACTTTACGCAAAAACTCGACTGTTTGGACTGGGTTTTCAAAGAGCTGCTTAATAGGATCTTCGGTTCCGTAAATAAGCATTCTGGCCGTTTCATGTGCTGGGCACTTGAGCATTAGGTGCTCCAGGGTTTCATCTTGGGATTGGATATCGCCAGTAGTTTCAGTTTGGTGTCGTGGTCATAGCAGCCGTTCACCAGCTGAATGGCCAGCAAATCGTTACAAATGTCTTGAAGCGAATTAAATGCACAAGATTCGCGTAAACAACGTAAAGCAGTCAAGTAGTCATTGGTTGTTTCGTGAGGTAGTTGGTATCGGCGAAAAAATTCGACTATGGCACGCACCTTGTTTATTGAAATGTCAAACAGTTTTGTAGCTTCTGTCTTGACACTTTCGAATGGTGCCGTGTCTAGTTCTTTCGAAACGTCAAGAGAATTGAAGACTCTTTGACCCTCCTTGCCGAGAAATGCATAAAAGTAATAGTTTTTGTGCTTGTCAGTTAGTTTGTCGTCGTCATGCCGATTTTCATCAGTGAAAAAGAAGTACATGTTTAGTTGTCGCAGCCAATCCGACCATTTCAAGGTTTTGTCGTCCGGATGTTCTTGAAATTTGGTTGGCGTTGGGACATCTAATTTGTGCTTGTTGCCTTGTGCCATCGCTCGTAAATAGTCTTTGTCTTTGTTCGCCACTTGGTTTGAAAACCCTCGTCGCCAATGATATAGCTAAGGCAACACAGTACAGTACTCTTTAATCACACGACTCATTACATCAAACTTTAATAACTAGTGTAGGTTCGATAGTACGAGTTGGATACATCAATAACAAACTTAGAAAATCCAACAAAAACCCTAGAAGGAAAAAACCATAAAAAACAGAACATGTCTTAGAACAAAATGTGGAAAAATCCGAGTTTCCTAGTCCCAGAACTGACCTAGAAAAACTATAGAAATTTCCAATAAGAACCCTACAAATCTACAATAAGAAAATTTTAGAACAGACGTAGAAAACCCTAGACAATTCTCAGAACAACCCTGAAAGGTTCCTCGTACAGACCTAGAAAATCCAAAAAAATCCTATAAGAAAGAAAGAAATTTATTATATATATGAAATCTTAAATTTATTCTATAAAAACCAGACTCCTCAAATACACCTAAAATATGTAAAAATGACTAGAAACATAAAATATAAATTGTAGGAAAACCATCTGAAACCTTAGATGAACCCTTAAACTAAGTGAAAACCCACCAAAAACAGTAAAACGTGCCTTGAAAACTGTCAGAGAAATAATTACAAATAACACAAGAAAAACTCGTAGTAACCTATGAAAATGAGAATGCAATCAGTAGCGTAGCCAAGATTCAGATGGGGAAGGGGCCACCCTATCTGTCGCTCGAAAGTTTTTCGGATTTTGTTCACGGGGGGGGGGGGGGCTACGCGGTCCTAATTTTTGAACCGAGGACCGGCCCAAAAACCGACCGATGCGGGCGGGGGCAAAATTGCCCAGGCAACCAAGCCTGTGCTTTTAGGCCAGCGACCCCAATTGGCTCGATATTTCGACTCCGTTGCCGCAATTTCCACAATTTTTCCCACCACAATCGGCTAGCCCACCGTCCCCTGGCAACGCCAATGAACACAATCCCAGAAAATTTCCAAAAGAAACTCAGATCCCCAAAAAAGTTTTGAAATTTATTGAAGAAATATATACTGCACGCAGTGGCGTAGTTAGGGGGGGAGGGGCTGAGAGGTCGCAGCGCGCCATTTGAGCGGTGGTGGCTCACTGCTCAATCTCCCCCTCCCCTGGCGACGGTGCGACGGTGGCGAAATCCTGGATACGCCACTGACTGCACGTTACTGCACGTTGGAACACCTTGGATTAAGACACCAAAAAAGCGATAAATACAAGCATAATAGCATTATCGCCAGGAATTTACTTCCCTGCCAGCCTGTACACACCAGAGAGCCTTTAATTAACGTCTGGGATCGCTAGAAACACGTAAAAACCAAACACTAACTAAACACTAACTTTAGTGTTTCACTAACTTCTTAAGTGTTTAGCTTGTGAATACAACTTAGTGCTCCAAAAACACTAACACTAAGCTTAGTGTTAGTGTTAGGGTTAGTGTTAGTGTTAGTATGTGAATACGGGCCATAAATTTGACTAAATTTTTTAGATACTATCGATTTGCCAAAAATCAAATTTTGCGACCGCTCGAAGATGACAAGGTGCATTTATGTGCCAAATTTTAACTTTTTTCGTTGAGCCAATTTTTTAAAATCGCAAGACGAAAATTTGCGTTTGTATTCACACGCACTATATTTCTGTCTCATGCAGAAAGTATTGCGTTAGTTCACAAAAAAATTATACCACACTCAATAAAACACCAAAAATTTTTAATTACGTTTTAGTAAAACACAACTGCTAGTGTTTTTCAGCCTTTCAAATTCATTACATACGTGTAAATGCACTGGCTTCTGAAGGCATTTCCGTGAATATCTATTGTTCTTGACGAAATTTGCTCAGAAATGTTCAAAAAATTTTTTATGTGATATGCACATCAAATTGAAGGAAATTCACTTCTGATCAACTTTTGTTCTTACGATGAATGTTTATTTTTGCGCGTTTTCAAAATAATGGCCAAAACCCACATTTCAGGAGTGCCACCTTAAGGTGGCGCTCTGAGTAATTTCCAATAATTCAAATTGCTATAATTTTTATTTTCTTGCCGATACAAAATTTTTTGCTCAAGTACAGTCAAAATAGACACCAGACACATATTTTTGCAAAGTTTGAAAGTTCTGGGAGCATTTTACCAAATCTTATGACGATATCAAAATTGAAATTTTGCAAAATTTGTCTAATTTTTGAAACGACATAACTCAGCGGTGCCTCAGCCAAATTTAGCAATCAATAGCTTAAATTAAAGACAATTATCTTGCCGAGGTGCCATTTTTGTCGAATTTTCGTTACCGGTGAAAATTTTTTAGCTATTTTTATTTCTATCAAAAGTGACGTTTTGAAAAGCCTATCATATTGAGCCAAATCATAATAATTACAATTAAAGAAATTCGGCGCCTCCATATACATCTGCTCTAACAGTCTACAAAGTTTCATGCGGATTGGTTTTAGCAGCTGACAGTAATCTTAAAAAAATGTACGCTATAGCCCAATTTCAGAAACCTGAAGTTTGCCTATACATACGTATTTTCCAAAAAATAAAGCTAATTTTTATGTACTAAAATCCGTTGAGAAAAGTTTCAGAAGCCAAAAAGTAGCTAAGGAAAAATTAATTTGAAAAATAGTGTATTTTTGTCAATATTGGTCAACGTATTTTTTAAATTTTTTTAGAAAGGTTTGCCTACACAAACGACTTTTATAAAAATTGCAACTAGCAATTAGCTACAAAGAACTGTTTCAAAAAGTACCAAAAGCCATATAGAATTTTTTGGTATATCAATTTAAAGATCTTTTCCTATTGAAAAATAGGTTAAAATTTCAAATTGAATCAAATTTGAAGTTATATACATCAAATGAAAGCTAATTTAATTTGCAACAACTTTTCTTCTTGAGTTAATTAACGAAAACTTATGTGAAAAATTTTATCGCCCAAAGTCGGTTATTCAGAGCGCCACCTTAATGCGGTTTGGTTTCGGGCAAGTTTGATATACATTCGTATAAACATAGTCACCAGCTGCTTTAACTGATTCAACTTCGGCCGAGACTTCACTAACGCGAATTTTAACTATAGCGCTTTTTTTAAAAAAATCTTGTTTCAGTGTTCTTATACCAATCTAATACAAAACTACAGTCAGCAACAACTACTAATTACAGTCTTTCAACTTTTTGCTATAAATGTCCAAATAACTGATTTAATGGTATTCCTAAACATGAACTATACAATAATGTTTTGAACTGTGATTGTTTTGACTACGTTCATTGTCAAATCAACTACCACGCTGTCAAGCAAGACAACTTATGGAGCTTAATATGAGCAACTGGAGATTTTCTGACGCAAGAAGTGTCAAGGCATGTGCCAGCTCGCCATTTTTGGTGCAAAATGTCATCAATTTCCCTTTCAGGGTTTTTTTGGGCAAAATACAGGGCAAATGCTCACGATTTTCAAATTTTGCTCACCAAAATTGAAATTTTGCTCAAATTCTGTTCACCGCTATAAAGGGACCCCCCTTTGGTTTTTTATGGTTGGCTGAAAAAAATTTCCGATGGGTCTCTATATAATTGACAAAATTTGGCCTAAAAATAAAAAATTTCTCTAACTTTTTTTCTGGGGCTGCCGCCCCCAGACCCCTGCTATTCCGTGACTTAGTATTCCTTGCTTTTATCTTTCACGAAAGCATATGCATGCAAGAGCGTAACCAGAGGGGCGCGGGAGTCGAACTTAAAGAAATTGTCAACAAGGGTCCCCCCTTTGGTTTTTATCGCTCGGCCGAAAAAATTTAGGTTACGTCTCAAGTTGACCAAATTCGGCGTAAAAATTGAAAAAATCTCCATTTCTCTCTGGGGGGCTCCGCCCCCAAACCCCCGCAACAGTGAACTTATTTAGTCTAAATGACCAAAATTATATTTTGTTCATCTAATAGTAAGTGCCCGCAATAGTGAGTGCCAAAAGTTGAGCAAATAAGTGGACAAGGCGCGACCCCCCCCCCCCCTTTGAAAGACCTGGCTACGCCCCTGTATGCATGTGTATGCACCTTTTAATTGCTTAATGTGCAGTCGAATTTTTTTCTACGTGAATTTTAGCACAAATGTGCTAGCTCCCTTAATCTTTTGTTGCCCGTCCAAAAATTCTCTGAAGTCTGAAACGTCTCGAATAATGACGATTGTAGTCATTTTACGGTGCCCAATGTCAAAAAATTTTGTAATATTTCCAGAACTGATAGCTTTTAGAACCTCGCTGGCCCACCAAATGTATACTTTTTGGTGTTTTCAGGGGTGTTGCGGCCCATTTACGAAAAAATAGGAAATAAAATAGGAATTTCCCAGAGAAAAATAGGAAAAAAATAGAAATTTCTGAGCAAAAAATAGGAAAACAGGAATTTTTCTGAACTTTTTAATGAAATACTGAACTGTGTAACAGTAAACTTACTGCTGTTTTTTCGTCACAACATAGCAGTCAGTCAGTGGCGTAGCCAGGATAAAATTTCGGGGGTGGAATGACTTCGATTTTTTAAAACGTGTTAAAATGCACTTAAATTGCAATTTTAACACAAAAACTAAACATATTAGCATAATATTTCGTTCAAAAACAGTGCAACGTTTTTGACTAGAGCGGCATCGAAAGTAAAATAAGCTCAAAACACCAAAAATTACAAAACTAGTGGGTGGACAAGGGTCCAGAACGTGTACAATTTCAGCCAAAAAAATTTCTGGGGGATCCCCGTCATTCTCACCACTAGCGTCAGGTAACAATAAAAGCTGTTACGTCGACTGTTATGCCTTCTCTTTCAGCAATAAGACCCGTAAAATATAGACTTCAGGGCAACACGCAGCAATTCACCTGACCTCAAACTGGAGTTTGCAATGCATCGAAATTTTTCGACCCGACCCGACGGAAGATCCATTTTTCGACCCGACCCGACGGAAGATCCAACTTGAATCTACCCGACTCCAATCCTGTCGTCCAAACAGTGGCGTAGGCTGGGTTTATTTTTTCGCCAGGAAGTTTTAGCAAAGTGGCTTAAATGTCCGAATTTCTTTTACGCGTAGGTTTGCCAATTTTCACTAAATTTTGTGTACATGACCTATATTCAGCATAAGTGCTTTTAGTCTGTAGAAACAAATTAAATAGATTCATTAATTGTGACGAAATTATCGAATGTGAATAACAGTATAACTCAACTGTTTCTTATGGGGATATGTACAATATTTCTTAAAGCATATCCCTACGTGCCCGATTCCCATAAGTATATATGCCCCGCTGAAGTATGAATCGACCCTTACTGTTTCAGTCCAAAACGTGTAAACCAGGAAAAAAACTAGTGGGGCGGGCGGGCGGTGGGGCGGTGCGAATTTTTTCCTGAGTTTTTTTCTAGATCCTTTGTGGCTTACTTACTATTCCTTGTTATTTTTCAATAACGCCTACGCATGTGTACACGAGCGCACATTACGCTGCCTTTACTTGTTATTTTCCATTATATAATAAATATGAACGGATAGTATGGCCCACGACGCACGACCCGACCCCCTACAAATCTACTTTAAATCAAACGTCGTTAACGACTTAATTGAGCAGTTGTTTTCTTCAATTAGGTAAAAAAGACGACCGATTTGAATAATTGCCAGGTATTGGGCTGACAGAAATTGCGACAACTACAGCGGAACTATCGAAATTTTACATTAATTTCGAGACCTTCTATTGAAAATTTGAAAAAATAGGAAAAAATGGAATGTTTCCCAAAAAATAGGAAAAAATAGGAGGGGTTCGAAAAAATAAGAAAAAATAGGAAAAATAGGAGCCGCAACACCCCTGTGTTTTGCACCCACTTCACAAAAAATTAGCGTTGTTTTTGATTTAAATGTGCTAATATGTGTCGCTTTTGACGTTAAACGTGAAATAAATCCGTTTTACGCGTTCTGGGTACGCGTATGGCGATAACCAAGTATAAAACGTAAACTAGCAAATTTACGATTTGCTAACCGATCTGAAATTTTGCTCACTGAAATTGAAATTTTGCTCAATTTCGCTCACAATTTTTTTTGAAAAAAAACCCTGTTCCCTTTTAATATTGAACATTTTGACATCAGAGTTAGACAACACATGCATATAAAAGTGATTTACGACTAAATGTTGGGGGCTTCAGATTTGGTCGCGACCCCAGAAACCGCAAAATGAAAATTGGGTAAATGTTTTTGAAAAAAAAATTGACATTTACACTAGTCTGACTTGAAAACACCATCTATTTTAGAAAAACTAAATGTCCTTGTGGTGTCGTCCGTGTCAGATTCCTCAGTGATATCAGTTTCTGTAAATTCTGCCGTGTAAAGAGTTTCAAAGTCCTTTATACCTAGTTTTAGCGTGCACAGAATTATTTGATTTGTCAGCAATTAAAATGAGCAAGATGGGATTGTTTTAGGCAAAGTAGAGTCCAAGCAATGTGTCAGCTGGCCATGTTTGTTGCAAAATTTCTTCAACTTCCTCTTCAATATCGAACTTTTCGACACCAAAATAACTCAACGCATACACATAAAAGTGAATTACAACAAAATTTTTGATTGCTTTGATTTTGGCTTCAACACCAGAGACCAAAAAGTAAAAATTCGATAACCCGTTTTGAGGGAAAATTTGACATTTACACTAACGTAACCTGAAAATCCGAACAGCTTTAGAACAACAAGTTGCACAATTTCAAAGACAATTATATTTAGTCTGAGTGTGCAAAAAAGCGTGACAACGAGAAACCACAGGCACAAAACTTGAATGAGTTTGTAACGTCAAACTAGGTTATTTCACGAAAAGTTGGTCGCAAATTTTTTCAAAAAAGAGGTCGTACTCCCAAATCGATTTGGAAAAATTTTTGCATCAACCAAGCAGGGTAATAGGGCTACAAACGCCTGAAAACAAATCCACCGGCCCGGCGTTTTGAGATACTTGTTTGGACCAAAAACCTAAAAATCGAGCGTCGAAAAAGTGCTAAAAAATCCGACTTAAAGGGCTCTGGTAAGCTACATACTTGCAGTACCAACACCAAATTAAGCCAAATGTAGCACCAAATATTGATCAACGTTGACTTATTAGGAGATGATAGAAAATTTTGTATGTCAGGAGTAACATCGACTAACGTGACGACAACCTGAGGGTATCAAAATTACGAAAAACAGTAATTTTCAGAGTCGTATATTGGAAAAACTGCTAGTTTTTACGATTTTGTTATTGTGGTAGGTCCACCTTCAAAATATCAAAAAATAGAGCAAATCGAAGGGGGTCGCCAAAAAAGCCAAGCACCGTGTGGTCGATTTTCTCAGAAATTGAGTCATATATAAAATTCGGGAGGGGGGTCGGTTACTTAGGCCAAATAGAAACGTGGGGCGGGAATTTTTTTGATTCTACCCGCTTTTTTTTATTATACTACCCGCTTATTTTTTCGATTCGATTCGCTTCCTACCCCATCCTACCCAAAAATAGTATATAACCCCATCGTCAGCCAGGTGCAACTGAGGCGGGGCGGGGGGGAAATTCATACTGATAATTTTTCACCGTAAAAACACGTAGGTTTTCCCATGCGCTGAGTTTATTTTTAGCACTTTCCAAGCGAAAAAAACGTCGATTTATACGTTTTCGAAAAAATTCAATTTTTGTCGAAAATCATCGTTTTTTGACATACTGAGGCTAACCATCAAAAATTATGACCAATAAGGCCGTGTTTACATTGAGCTTTTTTTCGACGTTTCCGGCATTTTTTCAGCTGCTCGAGCAGCTAGAAAAAAGCTGGAGCAGCCGAAAAAAAGCCGGAGCAGCTGAAAAAATGCGGGAACTGCAGCGTTGTCATAGCAACGGAGCAGCTAGTCTATAGTGACCGCCATACTTATCCGCTTTTTTTCAGCTGCTCCAGCTTTTTTTCAGCTGCTCCAGCTTTTTTCCAGCTGCATGAGCAGCTGGAAAAAAGCCAGAAATGGCGAAAAAAAGCTGCAGCTTTTTTTCAGCTGCTCGAGCAGCTAGAAAAAAGCTGGAGCAGCCGAAAAAAAGCCGGAGCAGCTGAAAAAATGCGGGAACTGCAGCGTTGTCATAGCAACGGAGCAGCTAGTCTATAGTAACCGCCATACTTATCCGCTTTTTTTCAGCTGCTCCAGCTTTTTTTCAGCTGCTCCAGCGTTTTTCCAGCTGCATAAGCAGCTGGAAAAAAGCCAGAAATGGCGAAAAAAAGCTGCAGCTTTTTTTCAGCTGCTCGAGCAGCTGAAAAAAGCTCAATGTAAACACGGCCTAACAGTCGTAATATCAGCCTGAAGTTTGATCGTCATAAAGTAACACATAATAATATACTTAATACAGCTTTGTTTGTAACATATTTAGCTCATTTATACTAAAAATCTTAATTTTGCCAACTAAAAAAAGAGGCGAAATATGAATAGTTAAATTTAGCTTACATTTATCAAAAGTTTTAGTTTCTTTTTGCGTAGACATTAAATTTATTACATTTTTCTAGAAAAATACGCATCTTTAGTCATAAGTAGCAATTTCTAATGAATGCCATAAATACGATCTGAAAACGTCACTGATGCTCAGCACCAAGCTGGCACAACGGACGAAAATAGGAGCAGGAACAATCTGGCGGGGACAAAAACTACGCCAGCGGAACAATATTCTAAAAGCCTTGGCTGGCTCAACCTGGGGAAAGCAGAAGGAAGTCCTACTGGTCACCTATACAGCCATTAGCCGATCCTTCTTGAACTATGCAGCGCCTGTGTGGTCACCTTCATTGAGCATGTCAAGATGGAATGACCTGCAAACTTGCCAAAATGGGGCTCTGCGCGTGATTACCGTTTGCCACCTGATGTCCCATCGCGACCACCTGCACACTGAAGCTAAGATATTGCCGGTTCAAGCTCACAACACGCTCCTGTGCAAACAGTTCCTGAGCGCCTGTCACCTTCCAAACCACCCCAACAGACAGTCCACTCTTGAACCCCGTGTTGTGAAGAACTATGTCACAACACAGAAGAGAATATGCTCACCGTCAAGATGAGATGAGCCGATCTGGGTTGAGGCTGCGATGGTATGACGCTCTGGAGTGTAGTTGGATCGTCGCCGGGAGGTGCTGACTGATTGGCGCACTGGAGCCCGTGGTAGTGCGACAGCCGATGGGAGACCACCGACACGATGGTGCGGATTGACGGTAGGCTGGATGAGTCGTTGGTAAGTCCCACCGCTCACGGGCTAAATTCATAGACCCTGAGTCCACATCATTTCTCTGGAACCATTGGACTAGCTGTTCTGTTGCTTCGACATCGGCCTCTGAGAAGCCGAAGAAATCCGTTTCTTCTGGTTCTTCAGGCGTTTGTTCTTGATCGTCCGATTCAGGTTCGACTTCCAGTGGATACAAGTGGCTGACTGGTCGCCGGAGTGACGACTGATTGGGCAGTTGAAGTTCCACGAAACGGATCGCGCCATTGTTGCTCTGTATCAGGCGGGTAACTTTGGCCAGTTTCCAGTTTCCCCGTGGTGCGTCTGTATTCTTGACCAGCACAATCTGCTGCAGACGAGGTACGTCGCGTTTCGCGCCACGTGGTAGTCGATGACGGTCCTGTCCCCGTTCCCTGAGACTAAGAAAATATTCGTCGTGCCACGTTTTCCAAAGCTCGTCAAGCCTCCGTTGCTTATGTTTCCAGTATTTCAAGAGATACCGAGTTGCTTCGCCCCCCTCTGGTCGGCTGCTCGGGTCCACTGTCGGTGTGCCAGTCGGTAGCTCGGTCAGAAAATCGCAAGGACGAAGTGCCAAGCCGGATTTAAAGTCGCTGTACACGTACGTGAGCGGGCGGCAATTGACGATAGCTTCGACTTCGGTGAGAAGGGTGATAAACTCATCCCACTTCCGCAGTCTTCGTCCCACAGCAGTTCTGAAAATCTGTTTCACGATTCCAATTGGCCGTTCATAAAACCCGCCTTGCCATGGTGCGAGTTCTGTAGTAATTGCCAACGAATTCCGGCATTGGATATGTATTCCCGTACTGCGTCGTCCCGGAGCGTCTGGTGCCAGGTTCGGTCGAGAATGGTCTTGGCGACTCGGAACTGGGGGGCATTATCGGAGATGATTTGCTCTGGACATCCGCGACGTGCGATAAACCTGGAAAGACAGTCGATGAATGCTTGTGCGGAGCAGTCTGGTATCCACTCCAAGTGTATGGCTCTGACAGCTAAACAGGTGAACAGGCACACCCACATCTTCTGCTGTGTCCCGTTAACTGAGACATTGACTGGGCCCATGTAATCCAGACCGGTGAACTGGAATGGTGGTGAGCGAGAAAGTCTTTCTTTTGGCCAAGGCGGCATCCGCGGCAGGGCGAATGGCGCCCCTCGATACCTCCGGCACATGACGCACTTCGTTATCACCTTTCTAACTTCCGTGCGCCCTTGTGGGATCCAGTACTCTCGTCGGATCTGACTGAGCGTGTGACCCACGCCGGCATGGAAGAGCTGTTCATGAACCTCCTTGATACGAGTTTCTAGGTAACAGTTTCGGCTGCAGGCTCTCGAGCGGCAACTCGGCATGTTTGAATCGCCCGTAGCACCTGAGGATCCCGTCCTGGTCTAGAGCAATATTCAACTGATCCAAAAGGTGATGTCGTTTCGATTCTAGTAATGCATGCTTGACCTCACTAAAATGCTCCGATTGAATGGCTTTAATCCAAAGAAGTTTTGCGGATCTAAATTCGTCGGCGGAGATGTACGGTTCTGTAGAGCCAGCCAGCTCAGGGACCGCGTGGTAGAGTTTCTGTCTCGTTTCTGGGGAGAGACGATCCGTAATCCGTTTTTTCAGAAATTTGAGACAGTAGGCCGTCACTCGAATTAGCCGACGAAACTTCGACACTCTGGTGGAATCGATGCCAAGGGGGTACCGGGACTGATTGTTGATCCCGTGAGCGCCCTCCCCGGCCACGATAGCATGAAATACGGGCTGATGGCGGTATTCAGATTCCATTACTTCATGAGCGGCTGTGTCCACATCTGGGGCTGATGGCCAGGCGGAGATTGGTCGGCACAGCCATGGTGGGCCTGACCACCAGAGCTCACAGTCGCAAACCGTGGAACCGGACAGCCCCCGGGTGCACAAATCTGCCGGATTGTCTAGCGTATTCACATAGCGAAATTCAGTTACGGGTGTAAACTGCATGATACAACATAACACATAGTAGTCAGAGATATGCAATTTATTTGACAATAAATAATTGTATTTTAAAAGTGACTCCTAAGCTCTAATTGTGACTTTTCCATGACCCAAAAATAACCGATAATGAATGTCTGAAAAGTGATTCTTGACCCTAGACGTACCCTAAAAGTGACTTATAAGAATGACTTCTGGTGAATGAATCCTAAGCAAGTAAAAGATATGTGAACGTCTGAAAAAAGGAAAAACTGACTGGCCAAAGCTTCTGTGACTTTTATCCTATCAGTCTGGCCGTCATGGAGCCTTACCCGACCATACAATGAAGGCGACCGAATTCTGTAAAATTTGTTGTGAGAAGAATTATACATTTGGAATCACATTAGAAATGGAATACTTAATTTGTAGAAATATTGAATAACACTAATCTGTAATTCAACGGCAAAAAGCAGCTTTGAGAATTCTAATGCTTGGGTTATCAAAACTGCATGTGGCTATCTACGCAGAACAGAAAAATATGTTGAAGTGTCGAACACGTATATGTATTACTGAATCACACTATCCTCCCCTCAAGGCTTGACCTCCTGGTCAAGTACGTGACTTCTGATAGGATATCAGTTTTTTTGGGTTACATTCGCACTTGTAATGGCTTATAGTAAACAAGTACTAGAGTAAGGCTACAAGTAAAGAAGTGAATAGAGTTCGCTAGTTGAATAAGTATACTTTATTGTCAAGAATGAGTAGAACATCATCGTCAGTTAAATTCCAGGCGTAACTGCGGCAAATCCTCCAACAACATGCGCATCAGTCGTAAAATTCCATTTGCTGCCAGGGTGACACCATTATGCGAGTTGATCACGAAGTTTCCCTCTTCTAGCGGCGTTGTTAGAATTGTTCGTACAGCACTCTGACGGGTGGCCTCATGCAGGACCGTTCGAGCTTCTGCGACTAGATAACGGAAGTTGTCAAGACGGGGAGGGGGCTGGGTGATGAACGTCGTGCCATTAAATCGGGTTTCGATAACGTTAACTAGGGTGGAGTAGCGGTCAAATAATTCTTCGCGGTTTTTGACGGTAGAAATATCGTCAACGCCCACGATAAGAAGAACGACGCTATATTGGGAGGGGTCTTCGACGCGTTGTAGAATTTCAACCAAATTTTTCTGGGGATTTGGCGAAACCAGTTGTAGTCTAGGAATTTTGTGAACGACAGCCGATGCATTGTGAAATCTAATTCGGGTGCCCATTGCCGTGTCCGTTATCACCAAGATTTTTGCTGAGGGCTCCAAGCTGAATCGTATAAGATTGGTAATGCTTTGAGGGGGAAAGAATGATGTGGGTTCGTTTTGCGCAAAGTTCAGCAAAGCTCGGTACACCAAATTCAGTTCCGTTTGCAACAATCTGCTGTTGACTAAACCGTTTTGCGTGCTGATATGAACGATTGTAGCGACAGTCGGCGGCATCATCGATGCCTCGGCCGCGAACCGTTCTGACGCACGGAACCAATGTTTAAACACAAAGGTAAAAACGGGTTGTGCTAAGTTCCAATCAAACTGTTCGTCGATTTTCAGTTTTTCTTTCTGCAACAGGTAGCGTTTCACGGCTTCACTTAGGTTGTCGTGGTGGATCACCATGAGTAACCAGGCGGCTTGTATTCTAGAGCACGTTACTGCTTCTATTTCTTCGATCACAACTGATTGGGTGACTGCGGCACTGGATGGTGGTCGTTCATCATTTCTTGCAGGACTGTGGTATCGCAGTTGAAGGGGATTACTTCGTAAGTATGCAGACCGTATAACCCCGACGTCACATACGCAAACTCCAGTTCGGTATTGTCGCTTAGCACTTGCTGCAGAATTGTCGCAAAGTCCGGATGCCAGGGGAGGCCATCAGGTGGTGCCCGTAATCCGTAAAGCTTGTAATGACAGGCGAGCGGCGGCGATTCGAGCAGATTGTGAGCTCGCGTGTGCAGCGGAATTATTTGGGAGCCATTGACTTCCAATACAGTTCCAATGTCAATGAAGGCTAGTTTTGGCGGGTGGTTCGGCTCACGGTTGTTTTCCAAAACCATTGCCCTTTCGTACCGACCCATTTGTGGTTCGAGCGCGGCGCACATCGAACGAATCGGCGGGCTCGATAACTTCGTTCCAGACATATTGTACGTTTCGTTGTTCAGAATCGAAGTTATATCGTCGTACAGGGCATGATCACGGCAGAGTCTGATATAAAAGTCATGCGGGTTAACCACATGCGTCAGTTCCACCATTTTGCAGGATCCGAGAATGGGACTCTGGGCAGGGAATCTTGGAACGTTTGGAGTCTCTGGCAGTACCACTCCAGTATAGCTAATAATAGCATACATATTTGACGTGATGAACTGCAATTCCCTGAATTTATCGTTGAGAGCGAAATGCTTTTCCAGCAACAATGACTTCTGTTCCTTGTCGAGGTCCAAGGACTGCAATAACCCAGTCATGTCGCTAAAAATGCGTTCGTAATCATTCTGGTTTTGCTCGAAGTGACTTCTGGGTACAGCCATCCTGTAATACACAAACATATAAATTGTTTTGTATGAGCCAGATTAGTTCAGTGAATTCTGACATATATGACTATTGACAACTAGCAATAGTGACCCTTGTTGAAGATTAACTATTACGTGACTTGTGATGACTTATCACTATATGACTTCTTGGCAACTGACTTCTTATTAAATATTACGACAGCTTAGAAGAAATATATTGGGTATAGTATGTTAGCTACTCTATCAATGAGTAGATGATGCTTGATATTACTGATAAAATAGGACAAAGGACTAAGTAGGGCGATAAAGGACTTATTAGATTAACATGACTTGTGACTTTTGGAACTAAGGTAAGGTCGGAAAAGTAGTGTGGTGTATCTATTATAACCACAGCGACATACACAACATTTAATGTAGGAATAATGATAATAGGAATAATTAAACGTGTAATAAGTAACATACAAGACATTTGCACATTTAATAACTATGATGACACAATGTGACTTATGATTATGTGTGACTTCTGCCGATCTATTGACTTATTCGGATTCTGTTTCTTCCTCCGTTTCCAAGCCCCAGCCAGCTGGGTGACTCTTGTTTTTCTTGTGTGGCTGAAACAATTTTAAACGTTTTAGTGACACCCACTGTGGCTTAAAACGAGGTATACCTTTCCCAGGTATGGTAGTTATGTATGCATTTTGGTCATTAAGTTGGGTAATTTGGACAGGACCTATCCATTTATGTCTGAATTTTGACGGGTTTATTAGCTGGCTGGTGTAGCATAACCAAATCATTTAGTGACAAATTAGTGTATTTTGCCTTGTCGTAACCACGCTTCTGTTGTGCTTGTGCTTGTTCAATTGCTTGTCTTGCTCTTTCATATGCCTGCTTAAGCGTCACGCTTAACCATACGGCATACTCCAGCTCATCCATATATTTCGTATCCGGAGTCATTAGTTCTACTTCCCTTTGGCAGCTGAGCCTCTCTTCCGTACAGTAGAAAAAATGGTGTAAATTTTTATGACGCCTGAACTGCGGTTCTGTAAGCCAGCAGTGCCAAGGGTAGGCACTAATCCCATTCTTTCTGTTGAGTGTCCGTATACATTGCAATTATATTTGCAAGTGTAGCATTGAATCTTTCAACCAATCCGTTAGTCTGGGGATGAAGGATGCGGTGGTGAAGACCTTCTCCGTTGTTAAAATCTGGCAAACTTCTTTTAACAAAGAGCTCATGAAATTAGAACCACGATCGCTCAAAAGTCTTCTTGGTGCCCCATGCCTGCTCACCAGCCCGTCCACAAAACTCTCGCCACCGTATCAGCCTTTTGATCCGGTAATGCAAACGCTTCTGGCCATTTTGTTAAGTAGTCCATGAAAACTATTATGTATCGATTGCCTGAATAAGTTTGTGGTAACGGTCCCATTAGATCAACGGCTACCAGATCAAATGGATGACTGACAGATATAGGCTGTAACTGAGGTTGCTGGTATTGATGTGGTCTTTTTCGGGTGGCACAAGGTAGGCATTTCGAGCAATATTCTTTCACATCGGCGGCCATGTTCGGCCAGAAAAAATGCCGTCGTATTTTTGCAAGAGTTTTGTCTGGACCCAAGTGACCTCCTGCGGGTTCGTCGTGAAACATTTTCATGATGTCCATTTGCAGAGTTTTCGGTACAACAACTTGTCGAACTTCTTTTTCCGAGGGAGACTGACTTTTTGGAATTCTGTACAAGACGTCGTGCTGTATCCGAAATTGTGGCGCAAACCTGAGCACTTTTGCAGCTAACTTCTTGTCATTGGGCAGTGTTTTCTTTTCTAAAAATTCAATGAGAGTGTTCAGTTCATTATCTCTTCGCTGATCATGCAAAACTTGGAGCAACGCGGGTCTTTTAACTGTTATCGACCCCACTTCTGGAAGTCTGGACAAAGCATCTGCATTTTTGTGACTTTTTCCTGATCTGTGTTCAATGGTCATTGTATTTGCATATTCTTGGAGTATAAGAGCCCAGCGTGCTATCCGACCGGAGGGTTCCTTTGTGTTAAGCAACCACTTCAAGGCTGCATGATCGGTCACGACTGTGAATTTTGATTCGTACAGATACATACGAAACTTTTTCACGGCCCATACTACCGCGAGGCCTTCTTTTTCGGTAATGGAATAATTCTTTTTGGCCTTTGTAAGGCTCCGACTGATGTATGCAACAGGTTTTTCTATCTTCTCGTGTTTTTGGTGGAGGGCAGCACCTAAACCTGCGTCGCATGCGTCCGTGTACAAGACATAGGGAAACTTTGGATCCGGAAACGCTAATGTAGGTGCGGTGGTTAAGTTCAAAATTATGCTTTTGAAAGCACAATCACATTCTTCTGACCACTCAAAGGACTTATTTTTCTTTAGTAAGCGATTGATTGGCTCAACAATGACTGAAAACTTTGGAACAAACTTTCGATAATAGGATGCAAATCCTAGAAATTTTCTGATTTGTTTTACCGTGGTTGGTTTAGGCCAGTTAACTACTGCTTTGACTTTTGCCGGATCAGGGCGTATCCCGGAAGCTGATACCACATGTCCCAGGTACGGTACTTCATCACGGGCAAATTGACATTTACGCAGTTTCAACTTGAGTCCATCTCGTTCTAGTCGTCGAAACACTTGAGACAAATGAGTTAGATGGGAATTGAAATCCGGGCTGTAAATTAGTATATCATCAAGATATACAGTGCAGATATTCCATTGAAGCCCAGCCAGTGTAAATTCCATATGTCTCTGGAACGTAGCTGGCGCGTTGCAAAGACCAAACGGCATTCTGTTATATTCCATAAGTCCTGCGAAACTAGTAAAGGCCGTTTTTGGTCGGTCTTCAGGTTGCACTTCCAGTTGATGATAACCTGAAGCGAGGTCCAAGCTAGTAAAGTAGCGTGCTCCTCCTAACGATCCTAGGATTTCGTCTGTTTTGGGCAATGGAAATACGTCTTTGCGAGTGATGGCATTTAATCGGCGGTAATCGACGCAGATTCTATTAGTACCATCTTTCTTCTTGACCACCACGATTGGACTGGCCCAGGGGGAAGTTGATGCCTGAATAATTCCTTTCTGTTCCATTTCTCGAATTTGTTTTGAAACGTCTTCTCTCAAAGCAAAGGGTAATGTATGCGGACGTTGTTTTATTGGGGGATGATCCCCGGTCGGGATTTGATGATATACTCGATCAGATTTTCCCAAGTCGTAATCATTCTTTGCAAAAATTCTGGCATATTTGAGTAGTAACTGCTTCAGCTGATGCTTTTGGGTAGCATACAGTTTTGACTGTGATAAATCTAAATCTAATGGATTCATTTCTTTCCCCATAGCAATGTTGCAGGAGGGGACGCTAGACGGACACATCTGAGCAGGTTGCTCAGCGGTTCCGATGATCAGTCCCGCGGACAGCAGAATTGGTATGGCCGTCAGATTTAGCAAACAAATTGGTACTAATCCTCGCCGCGGTCTCACAATCATCCTTTTAGTGACAACACCTTAATATTTCAACGGTTTCGGTTCAATTATAAGGTCAGTTTCATCAAACTCGGTAACCATTGTGTCTTTGTTGTGCTGTTTTGGTTGGGTGTTGATAGGTTGTTGTTGACTTTCTTTTAGGATTTTGCAGGTACCGTGACTTTTGAGTTAGCGGGTAATTTAATGGTTTCTGAGAGGCACACTTTTAGTGGCTGTGATCTCAAACTCGGGTTGGCAGTTTGGTGTTCAAGCCGAACAGTTTGAGGCCCCAAGGTGACTTGTTTTCTTCTATAGTCAATTTTCAGGCTGTGAAATTTGGATAAAATGTCAGTTCCAAGAATGCAAGGGTATGGATTATCATTATTAACATAAACAGTATGTGACAGCTTCTGCGTTCCAACTTCGAACGGCAGCTTGGTTACCCCAGTTATGCATAGTTTATGACCAGTGACCGATGTTGCTTGGATTTGAGTTGGCTTGATGAGGTTGGGACTCCTTATTAAACGCGGTGCCACCAGTGTTATCAACGATCCTGTATCCACTAAGGCCCTTACTCGTTGTCCATTAATGAGCACGTTAATAAGCAGAGACTCCGCGCATGCAGGTTTGACCATCGCACTGGAAGTGCTTGCTTCTTCAGTTTCCTCAGGAGTTGTTGAAAACCATTTAGGTGGCCATTGTGGTAGGCAAATGGAGCTACGGCGTTGAACCGCAGGTGCCGGTCCATACCGATTTCGCCTTGATTGTACATCCTGTGACCTTGTTGCCGGTGTTTGCTGCCTGGTTTCTGTTGCGAGTTCAGTTTCTTCTAACGTTTCCTCTTCTGTATTCAGTCTATTCAGCCATGGTAGCAACTGGTTGACATGTAGTTGACGAATCAAATTGGGCAGGTTGATTCCAAGTTGTTGTTGCGCTCCTGTAGGACAGCAGTGTATTACGAGGGCAGAAACGGTGACATAAAGTCCAACCAGGAACATCCACAATTGATAGGTGTTTACTCGCAGCCCAGACAAAAAACCAAAAAATTCACGTTCGATTATGCCGGCTGCAAAAAAAATTCATTTTGGACGTCGCATACCATTGGTGATGACTTCTGAGCCGAGGCAGTTGCAACGCAAGCATTCCATACGCTAATAAGAACAATCATCCTCAATAATACTAATAACTTGCCGACGTTGGTACTTTGTGACTTTCTTCCCCTACAAATGACTTTTTTGTGCACCAGAGCACGTTTCCTGCAGCGAGGTGCTTCTTTCCTTCCGGGGCTTATGTCACAAGCGAAACGTCTTTCTGACGTAGGAAAATGTCTCGTAGCGCTACGAGGGCTTTGGCCGCTGTTTGGCACTTGTGACGGCACTACGGCAGGAGCACACGGGCCGATCATAATCATCCCAACCAAGTTTGGGTACTGGTGGGGTAGTAGTCTGTCTACCTGTTCTCGGAGAACACTGTTTTCTGTTTTCAATCTTTCGACTTCTAGCTCACATTCAGCCTGTGACTTCTGAGGTGTCTCTACTTCTGACTCAGTGACTTCTCCTACTGCATCAATAGTGTGTACTCTCACTGGTCTGCCTCTGGGCGGCACACTCCTGCCTTTTGATGCACGTGTTGGCGCTCTTGAGAACGATCTACACTGGTTCATCATATGGCCCACTTTTTTGCATCTAAGGCATATGGGTTTGCCGTCCGTCGTCCACCTCGGAGGGCTTCGATTCGCTGACCTGTATTCTTGTGAGCTTCTTCCCACCTGACGTGAATTCTGGCCACGTTGTCGCTGTAAATCTTCACGCAGCTTCCGTAGGGTTTCTTCTGTTCTCTTCTCCAGGCCCTCAAACTCTTGGCGCCAATCGGGTCCGTTTGCGGACACAGCCTGGACTCGGAAGTTCGCTGGTTGCCGGCTCCAGCGAGACCTTTCTGCAACACTGGGGTTGCGATTGCGCATCTGGCGCAATTCCCGGAGCTCACGCTTGATTTGTTGCAACTCTTCAAGCTGAGCTGTATCACTAGGTGACTTTTGGGGTGACTTTTCCCTACGGGCCTCTAGTGCTTCTTGGCGCTTCGCCTCCGTTACCAAGTCATTAAATGTTGCCGGGGGTTGCGGCAAATATCCTAGCCTTGTTTTCAACTCCAGTTTCAATCCAGCTTGGAAAAGGCCTCTGAGCATCTCGTTTCTGGCCTTGGGATCCATGTTGGGGTACGCAGCGCGTCCTAGCCTTTGCAGCTCTGTTGCAAAAGTTGCGACTGACTCATTTGACTTTTGGGACCTATTATGTAATTCTTCAGAACTTACTAATTCTTTTGCTGGGGGATGGAATGACTTCTTTAGTGCCTGACATAGTAGCACATAATTGTTTTTCACTGCATCAGGCAGGCCGCGGTACACCTGAAGTGCGTTGCCTCTGAGGTATGATGGAAGCTTGACCAATTTTTGCGTTTCCGTGAATTCTTCTGCTCGACTCATGAGCTCGAACAGTTCGAAATATTCTTCCCCATAGTCTTCCCCATAGTCCCCATTGAAATACGGCAGATTCAAGTATTTTGCGGGTTTTTTACTGCGGTTGTTCCAGGTCTCAGCAGTGTGGCTTAGCCTGTTGAGCTCTTCACGCAGCTCCGCAATCTCTTGCTCCATTCTTTGGTCACACCGTTGCTCGTATCGTCGAGTGCGGTCGGACTTCTGGTTGTCCAGCGTAGCTTTGCTCTGTTAATGGTGACTCAGTAATTGACTGTTAAAGATATATATCGTCGGTTCCTCATTGACACATAATCACATCCCATTGTTCGGTAAATGAGCAACCAGGAGCATTGGCCAACTTATGATCGCTTCTGGACGCGCCCAATACCTTCCGGTTCTCCTCAATGACGAGAATAGCTTCGCGTGTCCGGGTATGTATCAACCTGTTATATTTAACCAATAGACATGATAAGAAAAATACAAGAAACTAAGGTGACACCACCTTGTTAAACATTGACCGAATGTGACTTTTGTACCTAAAACCCAAAATGGTCTATACTACTAAAACAAGTTTTACCTATACTACTAAAACAAGTTTGGTCTGGACTCTCTTGACTACTAAAACCTTCTTTCGGCACCCTACTCGCAGCGCCAAATGTAAACTGCATGATACAACATAACACATAGTAGTCAGAGATATGCAATTTATTTGACAATAAATAATTGTATTTTAAAAGTGACTCCTAAGCTCTAATTGTGACTTTTCCATGACCCAAAAGTAACCGATAATGAATGTCTGAAAAGTGATTCTTGACCCTAGACGTACCCTAAAAGTGACTTATAAGAATGACTTCTGGTGAATGAATCCTAAGCAAGTAAAAGATATGTGAACGTCTGAAAAAAGGAAAAACTGACTGGCCAAAGCTTCTGTGACTTTTATCCTATCAGTCTGGCCGTCATGGAGCCTTACCCGACCATACAATGAAGGCGACCGAATTCTGTAAAATTTGTTGTGAGAACAATTATACATTTGGAATCACATTAGAAATGGAATACTTAATTTGTAGAAATATTGAATAACACTAATCTGTAATTCAACGGCAAAAAGCAGCTTTGAGAATTCTAATGCTTGGGTTATCAAAACTGCATGTGGCTATCTACGCAGAACAGAAAAATATGTTGAAGTGTCGAACACGTATATGTATTACTGA
>JASANF010012376.1:0-14763 GCA_030248245.1 Trissonchulus sp. WLG1_4 | reverse complement strand
AACATGATTTTACCCAGTTGAGGTTGGGGCTGGATTTACCCAGTTTAAGCTGAGGCTGGAATTTACTCATTTGGGGATGGGGCGGGGTTTCACCCAGTTGAGGCTGGGGCTGGATTTTACCCAGTTTAGGCTATGGCTGGATTTTACCTAGTTGAGGTTGGGGCTGGAAATTACCCACTTGGGGCTGGGGTTGGATTTCACCCAGTTGGAGCTGGGGCTGGACGTAATATAACCACTTGGGGCTGGGACCGGGTTTTAACCCACTGGGGGCTGGGAATTACCCAGTTGAAGCTGGAACTGGATTTTACCCACTTTAGGGTGGGGCTGGAAATTACACACTTGGGTTGGGCTGGATGTTACCCTATTGGAGCTGGGGCTGGACATTATATAACCACTTGGGGATGGGGCTGGGTTGTAATTCACTTGGGAGTGGGGCTGGATTCTACCCACACCCTATTTAGAAATTATTTGAAAAAATGAGGTCCCTGATAGCTGTGTGTTGTCTCGTAGTTTTCATTACTCAAATTTCTGGTAGGCGTCGGCTTTTGCTTATCTCTCATGTTTATATATACGTATTCATGCCTGTGCGTCGTCAGCATATAGCCGGCAAGTGGCAATGTATAATGCATATCACGTATATAATACATTACATATTCATTGGAACAAAATAGGTTAATGTGGAAAATGCTACGCTGCTTCTGCTGGATAAGAAAGACTTCCCTTGACGGTGGTGTGGTACAGAAAATCAATTTTGTTAGCTTTTAGGCTGGGGAAAAGTTGGGTCAGTTAGTTTGAGCGAGCTCTGGGAGCCATAAGCTAAGCTGCCATTACATTATGGACACGAAGGCTGGCTTCCAGTTTGAATGATAATGTGCTGGTATATATAATGAATGGATAGTTTGTGACGTACGTACACGCAACGGTAGGCTTGGAATTTGAACTGTGGGGGGCAGTGGCATAATTCTTTTGACGACTGTGGAGTTTTTCGTATGAAAAACATAATTTTCAGAAACATGTCAGGGTGTGTATTGCATTTTTTTAGTATTGAAGTTGATTGGAGGTTTCTATACACAATACGTATTAATATATATAGATGTTTTTAATGCTAACCATAGAACCAAGGGCCAGCACTAACTAGTAGACCGGCGGAACTCATAAAAGCTTAATTCAGAAGCAAAGATGGTCTGACTTGAGCCATCGCAATATTTTCTGATTAGCTTGGGCGTGGGCCCCGTATCCCACGAAATGACTTTGGAGGTTGGCCTATATAGCTTCCGTCATTTTGTGCCATTTCCTCTGCTCTAGACCTAAGGCGCCTAGACCCAACCCAAGGGACTACGTGACCAGATCTCATTATTGGCTAATACACTTTGCGCACTTGTATTTCTTTCTTTAGGGTTTTTTCTGCCTCTCTAGGCTAGCTTGGCTTTCTTTCCGGCTAAGCTGACAAAAAGAGGTAATAGATGATATTCATGCATATGTAGATTGGCATGAGCCGCGCAACCTAGCGTTATAGTTACATGTGAACAAGATACTAGCTCTGTGCGACCGTATTATTTTATTGTTCAAGGTTCAAGACTATGGTCTGACGTTTGCTACTGACCTAGTGTAATCTGTGAACTCTTTCTGTTGTCCCAGAATGAGATTCGTTGTGTGTGTTAAGCCCGGTTCATACTTGTCCTCAATCCTCATCTTTGTCTTTGTCATTGTGTCCGGCGTCCGCAAGCGATTTCCAAACAATTTTGCCCGCAAGCAATTAAAAAAACGGATACACAGTTAGGGTCAAGTTCAGTTCATGTGCGAAAAATTAAGCGAAATAATTGTATCAATTTCTCACCGCAGTCATGTGAACTTTGTCCTTGTCCCTGTCCTTATATCCGTAAGGACAAGTAATGAACCGGGCTTTAGTTGTCACAATGGCTGGAATTCACCGTAGGTACAAAAACGCATCCAATAGGATAGAACATCGTAATGAAGAAATCGGTGTGTTTTTGATACGATCTCGTCACTCGTGCCTAACTTAGGTTTTACTTAACGCTTTTTTTAAACCCAACCTTATATCTTATGTGCGGAAATGTCGTTTTTTAGCTGAAATCAATCATGAGAATAAAAAATAGACATACGATCGGTGTTACTCAACTCAAACGACCCTGCTTAAAGGTGTCCTGAAACTCAAATTTTGGCCCTGACGACTGTAAAATGCTCCTAACATAAGCAATAAGCCGACTTTTGCAAAAAATCAGATGCCATCTTTTCACAAAAAATCCACCGTTCTCACTTTCTCAGCTTCTAAAGTCCGACCAATGAATGCTTGACGCTGAGACCAAAAAAAGAAACATTATGCTTTCATTACGTATGCTTTCATTCGAAAGGAACAAATTGCTGGCATCAAGAGTACAACGATTGGTCACAAAAATCACGCCACCTGTTTTGTCTCAGGGTTCAGCAATTTGGGTCAGACTTGAGTTGCACACATTTTGTTATAAATGAGTGTCTGAGACTGACTGACTATGAAATATGAACGAATATTTATTATTTTTAGTTTTTCTGAACATGACACGACTACATTTGTTGTTTCATGTCGCAATTTTTACGTTTCTGCGCAGTTTAGTCAGACACACTCGGATTTATACAACCATACAATTTCAAAAAACAGTTAGATTTAATTTGGGAAAATATATGTATTACTGTTTATAGGAAGTTTTAAGTGTGTATATATATATTCTACAGTTGGAACACGATAACAGCAGATTTCATTTTTCGATAAATGTATAAACTGACTTGTCTAGTGTGTATTTTATTAAATACTTTCAACAGTTATTTTTTGTCAGCATTCATGTACATGAGTCTGTCGTTTTCAGTTAACCACTTTTTGTAAAAGACCTCCACCTGTGCTAATATCTATATATTCATTCATGGAGAGAACTCATTTATATATTTTTTATTGTTCGACTAAAGCACATGTTGTGTTAATGTCGCTGCTATGTGGAGCGATTTGTGGCACCATTTTTTACAAATTAGCTATCTATAAATGGTTTTTTGCACCACAAGGTCATGTTAAACTCTGTCTATGTATATATATTATATACATTTTTGCAATTGTGTATACATACACAATAAATATATGATATATACGAAGTGCAAGTGAGATAAATTCTTCCAGTGTAGGTATATATGCGGTTCAGTGCTCAGCTGTGGTCTAATATTCCTGTTTTTTTGTCCGAAATTTTAATTTTTGAAATTATTTTTAGTATATATATTATATATATATATATGTGTGTATATATACAAATTATAATATTATAATTATTTATATGAGTTATTACGTATGTTAAGCCAAAAACTGCATTACTTAGTAGTCGTCACTTGTCAGTCGACTGAACTAACATATGTATACACTTTTATAGGTTCGAATTTGCAATGATTTTGACTTTGAGCTGCAACTGCTGTAACTCTACTGATAACTTTTCAACTCACACAGTGTGTTTATCATGCGTAATGTAGATTCGAAGGTAGGTAATGTATGTAACCTTCGAAGCCACCTGTAATAACACTAAATATGAATGCTCAGGGCGGCGTTATTTATTCATACACGTTCGACAACTGAGTTTTGCCGTAAATAATCACTCGTCGTGTTTTACATGGTATAAGCAAACCGGTTGTGGGTTGTGTAATTCTACTTCAGTTCAATCCACTTGTAAACTAGCAGAACCCGGGCTGTACTGATGTACATACGGCCACGTGAGATCTGGGCGTGGGCAAGGGTGTGAGATTCAGGGACAAGCCCCCCTCAGATTTGACGCATCGGGACAAGCTCCCCTTCTGGCTGAAATAGTTACCTGAAAACTCAAAGTTTGCCCCAGATGACTGTAAATGGCTTCAAAAATGACCAAAAGCAAACAATTGTAATAAATGTCAAATATATATTTGCTGAAAACTGTAGTGTTTAGCATATATACATGTAACGGGGTCAAAATTTTGGGGGGGGCCTCTCCGGCCGAATTTTGGGGACCCTCCCCCCCAGATCGACCAAAAATACCCTAAATTTTGCAAAATTTTCTAAAAATTTCGCCAAAAAGTGCCATTTTTTCTAAATTTTGCCCAAATTTTGGGGACCCTCCCCCCGGATCCTCGATTTGGGGGGGGGGGTCCCCCCGTCCCCGCCCCATCCCCCCCCCCTCATACATGTATGGTGTTTAGGCAAAAAATGGGACATGATTGTGTTTTTGTGAGTTCAAGTCCCCCAAGCCCCCCCTAAAATTTCGAAAATACCGGCACAGACCCCTCACACTGTGTCCCCTTAATATTTTTGTACATGTATGCTGGTGTGGGTTTTTCTCCTCCAAAAACTTGGGTGGGTTTTCTCCCGTCTGCGACACATATATATACATACATAGTTCAATTTTTTTTGTGTGAATTGTGAGGTACACATTTATGTGAAGACTTCCAGTTTTTTAAACAGTGGTTATTTGTATTTCACTCTAGCAAGAGTACATAACAGTGTCTCACGTTTCTTCTGTAATAGTGAGACACGATTATGTACTCTTGATGCTATACACCTTGCCTTAACTAAAGGGCGTTCACTCTTTTCCCAGTTTCCACTTCATCTATATATACTCGTTATCTCTGTTTCACGCTCTGAAATTTTTACGATAACCCCCCCGCGCCCCGTTTCAGATTTTTTCAGCTGTCTACTATGCTAATTATATACATATTATATATATTTGTCTATATAATGTATATTTACATTATTATTCCCTAAAATTGTCATATTTGCATTATTGTTCCTGAAAATCATAAAAAAACATAAAAAATGAAAACTGTACATTTTATCAGATGGGGGTGCTATAACTTGTACCCCCCACTATCATATAGAATTAATTGTACAGCAAGTGATAGAATAGATGCAATTGAAGACTTCATTTACTAGTTTTCAAACTTCCCCACTGAGCCGACTGTTGGACTGCCGTTGAGTTTTGGAGGGAGGGAACTATCATATCGTCAAAGTAAACACGTTTTTGGCGAGTCAACGACAAACGGCGGCTCCAACAAAGTTTGCTCTGCTCTCAAAAGTTTAGTGTTACTGCTGATTATATACAGATATTTTTGCACTCACTTTTGGCCAACTTTTGCTTGTCTTGCTGCATGTTTTCTTGGCTATATGAATTCTTGTTTAGACAGAACATATGATATATGTTGTGTATACAGAGGAGACGATTTTTTTCTGCGAAACTCAGCACACAAATAGTTGTTTATTGGTTGTGTGCTCACGCAAAAAGTTGAGTCTTGCCCAAGAGTTTAAGGCGGGTTACAATCAAAAACGTTGCTGCTTCGCAAAGCCAAAGGGGCGACGACCGTATTTCAAAACAATGTCAAAACCAGAGGAGACAATTTTTTTCTACGAAACTCAGCACACAACTAGCTGTTTAACAGTTGCATGCTCACGCAAAAAAATTTGTTAATTGTTAATGTTAATTGTGCAGTAAAAGAGCTTTAAAATGACATATAGCTTGTTTTTATACCTTGAGTACCTGTTGAGTTATGGCTGATAAACCATATGCACATTGAGTGATGGTAGTCGTGAAACTGCCAAAAAGTTTAAACCGTCCTATGTCAAAAACGGTTGCATTGTATCCTATAATATTTTGCCACAATAGTAGTCCCACTAGGGCCAACAAAACAGCAAAGTTTCAGCCAATTTCATTTTTTGACCCATCGTGATGAAATTCGATTTTCCCAGAATCTGACTGATATATATATATATATATATGTACTGAGTTATTTCTGTATTTTCAAAACATAGTGAGGAATATGTATCTGAAAATTTTTGTATACATTACATTACATATATATATGTATTATTTATATATAATTGTTTAGAATATATATATTTATATATATTTATATATATATATATAAATATATATATATTATATATATTTGTTTAATTCGGCTATTCATTCATTCAGTATACTTGCCGATTCAGGTGTTCTTTATTTATCTAGCATGTATGTAGTTGATGGACAACTAAATGTGTCAAAGTCATGGAGCTAAACCTATTTTATGATCAGAAAGACAGGCTCGGTGAAAGATCACATGTTCATTCGTGATATTATAGTGTATTAGGCAATAAGCCAAACTAGCTGTGTATAATTAGCTTACTGGATAAATATCAGCTATATAATATCCTCGCGATACTATGGAAGTAGGTACACGTACAACGTTCGAACACTTGCTTGCATATGTATATACATGTAACGGGGTCAAAATTTTGGGGGAGTCTCTAGCCAAATTTGGGAGAACCTCCTCTGTGAATGACCGAAAATGCCTTAAACTTTGTGAAATTTTAAAAAAAGAGTTCCATTTTTACTAATTTTGTCTAACTTTTGGGGACCTTTGATTTTGGGTGGGCCCAGCCCCCCTCATACATGACATGCTTGCTTGCCTTTATGCGTATATACGTATATACGTATATACATATATATATAATATATATATATATATATATATATATATATATATATATATATATATATATATATATATATATATATATAAATATTACATGGGCTAATTCTGAGTTCAAGTTTTCGTTTCGGTACTTTCTTTTATCTTTTATGAACCGTTGCATTTCGGGCGTGATTGAACAAAAAATCTATCCGACTGTAGCTTATATGCTGAGACGTGAGTTTTTTTAGTGTGATCGGGTCTGAATGACTGATAGTGATTTGTTATAGAAATTAGTGAGATTAGGCAAAGTGCGTAAGCTTAGGGTTCTTAAGCTTCCCCCCGCGCCCGTTTGTAAGCCGGATTTGAAGGTCCGCAATTTTTCTAACGTCCGTCCGTTTAGAGGCTATAAGCAGGTCTTCTCTTCTCAAGGATTGAAGTAGAAATGAAGTCGTCGGCTTTTCAGCTTATATACAAATACAGTACTGAGTTTTCTAGGATGGGGGGGCAGGATTTTAACTTTGAGGAAAGGCGAATTTCTGCTTGAGATGACATTTGTGATTCTGGAATGCAAAGTTTAGCCAAAAGCTTGGTTTCCCATCCTGTTTCGAGCTTTATATTTCGTGCGCTGAATATTGCTGTGCACTGTACACCAAGCGTATATAAATTTTGCTGTATCGGGTATGCATTTTTATGAAGATCTACCATCCTTAAATTATGGAGTTAGCCATACCCACCCCCCCACCTTTGAATTTAAGTAGATAGTGGACGCACGCACTTGAAGCACATTGTTTACTCAAAGCCAGCTGTTTAGCTTTTAGACGTTACGGATTGCTTATTCTTACTTCACAGTTTGTTGATTGTGAATTCAAAATTGCTGCTAGAATGGCAGACGTAACAGCGCTTTCAACGATAGTTTATGTTGGGCTTTCTTCCGTTAAGTAATTTATGTGAAAAGGAAAGTTATATATCAGTTTCTTGAGAAAATGAGGCAGAAAGTGCAGTATTTGAACAACAAAAATGAAAATAATGGCGTGAAATTTTTGCCTGCTCTATATTTTATACTGCAGAGTGATTTTTTGTGGGAAGTTCTGTAATTCTTATTCTTGTCACTGTCATTTTGTCTCCAAACAAAAAACAAAGTCAGTTGCAGTGCAGTTGCACTGTGCAAAAAAAGTCAGCAGAAACGCGTTCGGTTGTTCTTCACGGCAGCTGACCGAAGTTTGCACTTGTCAAACTAACTATGTATGTATTGTATGTATATGTAACTAACTATGGTCAGGGACCTGTGGTCCTTGGATCTTTAAGGACAATATGAACCACGCGGTGAGCCAGCATTCTCTGGCCTTTCATACATAGGCTCGACCATTTGGCGTGCAATCAATTTGCTCGACAAAAATTGAACTAATTTCCTAAGTTACATTCTCCTTCACATAAATCTGTGTACGCTCGCATTTCGCAAGTGCCACGCTAGAGATTGGTGGGCATGCGAAACAGCTGAACTCCTAATCAGAAAGACACCGTTTCCCCGGGATTTTGTGCGGAGTCCCTTCTGTGCACTGACCCGTTAGCTAAAGTATATACAATATAGATGTATGAGGGGCGGGATTGAGGGGGTCCCCTTCCCCTCCCAAAATCGAGCGCCGGTGGGAGGGTCCTAAAAATTTGTGCAAAATTCAGTAAAAATGGCACTTTTTAGGAGAATTTTACAAAATTTAGGGTTTTTTGGTCCGTCAGGGGGTTTAGCCAAAAACTTAGCTAGAGAGGTATTTGCAAAAATTTGATTCCGTTACATGTACGAAGTAGGTGTTATTCAATTTTTACCGGAACTGCTGCTAAAGTTTCTGGATTTTGAAGCGGCTGGATGCATTCTTTCCTTCCAACGTTCCTCCTTTTTATACGTCTTTCTACGTCTGTTTGTTAATGTCATTTGCTAAAGGCTCATATTGACTCACTAAATAGCATTTTTCTATATCATACTATAAAAATCCTATTGTGTTCTGGCTTATACAGTTTTTGTGCAAAATTTTGAGCACTTTTTGTTGAACATACTTTTCTTCACAAGACTGACTAGGAACTTTTATTTTGAAGATGTTTGTGTAATTCTTATTTTAATGCTCTTCAAAATATAGCTGCAGTCTTCTAGATAGTATATATGTAGTATGTACAAGTTGGCTGTGCCAACAACGTTATAACAATAGTCGACTGTATTACAGGGTTAGTTTGTGTAGCTTCTCTTTTGTGAATAAATGTTTTGAGAGCGCTATTTTATTTTGCTGTAGTTGCATCATAAATCTTTGATGGTATATATAGTGTCGGGTTATTACAGTGAACGAAGTACATTGGCTTTATAAACAGGCCTTGGTTTTTAGTAAATAATTTATTAAATTTTATAATTCAAAAGGACTGTGTAGTGTAACCATGGACTCACTATTTAGCACTGTGGATTACTGGATTAGAATATATCCCTATTTAGCCTTTGTTGTTTACTTAATGCAACGCAAGTCCTGTTTGCTGTATACCTGTGGTTCTTATCACTTATATATGTACATAATAATTTTTTTCTTAAAAAACTAATTTTTACACATTTGAAACAAATTCATTTTGTTACGCATTATAAAATATTCCTAACATTCGGAACTTAAACATTCTTTTGACGTTAAACATGCAAGTTCTACCTTCTTCTTTAAAGTTACTTTTTTACATTTTTATAGTTGCTATTTTTTATGTTTCAGGCACTTTATCGACCGTCAAAAGTCAGCAGAATTGCAGCGCCATCGTCACTTGTTGTCCGTAATTCGTCTCAGCTACCCACGAGCGTCGTCACAACAAGTCATTTTGCGTCCGGACTATGTAATGGTCACTATGCTTCGTCCATTCCGGCCAGTCAGCATCAGTCTCAGGCTAGCCTGAGGTCACCGCCGGCCAGCGTCCACCAAGCGACCACAGTGGCGGCGTCAGAGCCAAGTGACTGCGTCCAGGCGGTGACGCCGGTAGCCGGCTGTCGCGTCCTTGTGTCCAGCACCAAAGCGGGTCTCCTGCGATACTCGGGCACATTTCACTTACAGTCCGGACTCTGGTGCGGCGTGGAACTGGATCGGCCTGAGGGCAAACACGATGGCATGGTGGACAGTGTGCGCTATTTTGTGGCCGAGGCCGGTCATGGGATTATTGCGCCGGCCAATCGTGTAGAGCACCAGGCTGACGAGTGCTATAATCCCAATTGTCCGCTGGTGCGCGACGCAGAAGGGACGAAGGCAGATCGCAGCATGCAGCCGCCAGAGTCCATTGGCTTGACTGACGTGAAACACGATGTGATGGCCAAAACTTACAGCGTCACTGAGCTAAGTCCACTGCTGAATCGACCCGTCATCGACCCACCGCTGGACGCTAGTTTTGTCATCGAAGAATCGGAAGAGAATGAAATTTTGTCCCAACTATTGACTGATCAGACCAGTTCTGTAGACGCTATACATTCCTGCCGCGCAGCCGGTGAGTCTCAGGAAACGTCTACAGACGAGTCTAGACGGTCAATATCCGCCGCGAAGGGGACAAAACGAACCAGTAGCGGTGAAGATGTGGGTCTGTTTGAAATTTCCGCCCCTCCCGAACTACTCAATACCAGTAGCGAAGATCTCATCTCGAACTATGATTTCACGCCCTCCCTACGAGCTTTAGTCTCCACCGATCAAGCCAATTCGCCCAGTCCCCTGCAGTCTGCATTGGCAGTCGTCAGTCAGAGCTGTGATCGACTTAGTCGTCTAGACTCGGTGACTTCGTCCGTTCTAGTAGACGACGAGACGTGTGACGCGTCAGCGGTGGTGAATCGACAAATTTCTACTCAGTCTATTCGACTGACATCTTTGGAATCTGCTATGGACCCAACTAGTCCGAGACCACCGAGTGACTGTGTCATTGACATGAGCACTGACGCGTCAGATAGTGTCATTGTGACGCCGTCAACCATTACTCCTGCTGAGGAACAAACAGAGGACGCAGGCCAGGCTGCGTTTACTCAGGTGACTGCGAGCTGTGATACTATGATGGATACTACGACGACTGCGACCACTCATTTGCATAATGACGACAAGCCTGCATTGGGCGATTCCTTGGGTAAGCTTTATTGTATTTTTTGTATTCTTTGGTTTTTTCGTTTTTCGAGCGTGAAATAAGTTGTGATGAATGATTGCTTTGGGTTTTACTAAGCAAGTTGAGGTAGAACTTTGATCGAAATCAGTTTTTTAATCAGGAATATACATTATGGTGCGACGGTGCGTATTATTTCGTCTACTGAGTAAAACATTTTGTTTTTGACCTCAGATTGGCTGGACTGTAGCTGTCTTAGTCTGACAATCACTGATGCTAAGTTGTCAAGTATTTACGTGGAATATCAGAAAAAAATTTATTTCCTTGCCTAACTTGCCGAGAACATTCAAAATTTCAAATTCAGACCCAAAATGCTAGCTGCTTTCAGTCAAGCTAAAGAGCACCCAGTCATTCCGGCCTAACCTTCACCCTCATTATCTAGCCTGTTTACCAGCACCCAGTAAAATGAGCCCTAGTTAAGCCGTGTTCATTCAAATTTTCTCCAAAAGGCCGAGCAAAATAGTCTCGTAAAATTTGAAACTTTCAAGCCCCACATTATATTCCCAAAACGAAAGCTCCTCAGCTTTTCAGCCACAAGACGTAATATGATGGCGTGCGTATATTGACTGACACCGGCTTCCGCCCTTTTCCTAATTTGGTTGTCGTTTCCCAGGCATAAATGGTTTCCAAATTTGAAAGCTGGGGGCGTGGGTGGTATTTTTATGGATTAATTATGAACAAAGGGGTTTATTAATTAAATTTCGTGCGTTTAATTTGCGATTCACCACTCCCCTTTCTTTAATTATTGCTGTTTTTATGTTTACTATAGACCATAAACTTGTTATAAAAAATATATATACATGCCTACAAATTGTCTTTTTTTGCATTTTCTTTGACATGCCCCCCCTTACGAGTTACGTCTGTAGGTGTTTTCATTCCAAAACCCCCCTTCTCCCCCATTAGCTTTGCCCTTTGCATTTTTGACTTCCGGTGTTATTTAGCCTCATTGCCTGAAAAGGGAAATGTATACATTTTGACTGACTGACTGAGGAACGCGCCAGCCAGCCTAGCTTAGCGGCTGTTGCTTGACTTTATTGAACTCCACTTTTTTCCGGCACCTCACGCTTTCTTGCCCTTTCACAGCTGCAGCTAACAGACGCACAGAGTAGCTTCAATAGCTAGAAGTCTGAGACAAAAAGATGGATATCTTATTCTCTAGTCTTTTTTCGAGTCTGCCTGAGCTAGAGAATCATTCCTTTTGCTTTACTTGCTCTGTTCTCCATTGTTTTGAAACAAGCAACGCTAATCTAATGTGTTAGCTGGTTCAGATAAGCAGTCCCCAATAGTGCAGCCGTTTTCACCTTTTTACCTGCACCTGCTTGCTGTATTGTGTTGTCTTAGGGTTTTGGGTGGCTTGACTTTTGCTCTCATGATCATACATTAGTAATGGCTTTAATTCGAAACGAAATTCGTATTGTATTATTTATTTATACATTTATAGTACCTAAGTTTTTTCAAAATTTTTTAAAAATCTTAGTTGTGTTCAGATTCTCTGTCTTCATAATTCTTTGTCTAAACACTTGTATGTGGACACTTCAAGGTTCAAGTATGCACTGTTTTTTAGAGTTTCCTTATTTTTTGAAACCTAACAGAGTCAGAAAAACCAGATTATCACCAGAAATTGTGGGTTAAAAATTGTGTTCCTCTTTTCGAAAATTTGCCCACCCCCCCCCATCGGATCCAATCATAAAGCAGCTAAAAGGCCGTTACAAGTGCACATGTTATCAGTTTATTGACGTAGTGCATGACACTACATGGCTACTTTAAAGTTGCTGCCTGTATGTAATTTTTGGCAGAGTTTTAGGTGATTTTTATCAGTTTGTTGACCATGTCCTCGCAAAAAGATAAATGTATGTAGATTTTAAAATGCTATAGCAACCGAGCCCATATGTTCCGCAGCAGTAAGCAGGGAAAAGCAGGTATTTTTGCAATGATAATAATCCAGCTTATTGGCTGCATTTACTTCTAACGTCAGGAGGCTTGTTTTTTGAGCCCCAAGTTTCACATAAATTGCTGTTAGACTGTTAAGCCATTAAGCTAACAGATTCGAGCTTATTTTAACGGCACGTGTAAATGTTAATAATTTTATTTCAAAAATGACATTGCGTTAGAATCCTTCTTCCTTTTTTTTTCTGGCAGGACTCAGACCTAGTTGGTACGAAAATGTAGCCTGCCTATGCCTGTCGCCAGCTTACTCGTAGTTTCCGCTAAGGTATATATATATTCTGTAATTCAATTTAATTATAAGTAACTTTTTATCCTGCGAGCATGTTTTGTAACTTAATTAACTTTGGTAGCATTACATATTGATTCGAAACTTTCTAACAGTATAATTTACTGTATATGCCTTAGAGAGTCTGTAGCAGCTAATTCTAGTTGGTCGTGAAGGTATCCGTTTGTCCGTAAACAAACAAATTAATTCAGGCATTACAGAACGTTTATTGACAATTGCTGATTTCGACGTGTTAGCTTGGAAGACTAAAAATGTTTGTGAGCTTAGACTTGGACGAAAATACTCGCGGGGGTGAGGGGTGCGGAGCAACTTATCCGTCCATTTTCTCTTTGTGAATCCGGAGCCATCATTATTGCTGTGTGAGCCACCAATTTTGCCGTCGTGAATTATATACCTTCCTAACATTTGGTGAGGGGGGTGAAGAAACCACCACGTCTATATAGTACGCTTCAGACTAAAATGTGCGGTTAAGAATATCCTGGGTTTTTCTATTAGGGGGGGATGGGGGGGACCTACCCTCAAAATCGAGGGACCGGGGGGAGGGTCCCGAAAATTATGGCAAAATTTAGTAACAATGGCACTTTTTTGAAAAAATTTTACAAAAATACGAAAAATTTATGGTATATATTTTTGGCCGATCAGGGGGGGGGACGGTCCCCAAAATTTGGCTGGAGACCAGAGATGCACGGGGTGAATCGGCGAGGGGGGGGTGCCCGACCCCTGGCGGAAGGGGGGTGGACCCTAGTTCTGGCCATTTTTCGGCGACAGCCGAAAAATTTTCAGAATTTTTCGATTTTCAACTCATTTTTGGGGTACTTTTTTCGCCGCAGGCGAATTTTTTTGCAATTTTTCAACTTTTTACGCATTTTTGGGGCACTTTCTTGGCTATCAGAGGGGGGGTGGGGGGTTGAGGGGGGGGGTGCCGGATGTCTGAGCCTGAGGGGGGGGGGGCGACCCCCCTCAGGAGGGGATGGATACCCCCCCTACCCCCCCTATGTGCATCTATGCTGGAGACCCCCTCCCCAAAAAATTTGGATCCCGTTACATCTATATGTCTACACTCTACACAATAATTATATATTGTATTTAGTTTTTTGTATGCTGGATCGCCGACGCAATTTTCAGAAGTTTGAGCCTCTAATTAGTGTAAATAATTTAGCTTGTCGCTGCACAGCTGCTCACGCTAGCTTCATTTATGTCGTCATCATAGCTGATGCTGATCCTGTCGTCTGTAGACTGGTAGTAAACTATTTCTACGACTTTTTTATGTCTTTTCGAAGCACGTTGTTAGCAGCGATTTTTTTTAGTTTACAGCGGTCGCCAGCAAAATGGCATCGTATTTTTTTAAATAGACTACAGTTAGTTTTTTTTAATTTACTAGAAGTCTCCGTTTAAAACTAGCAACTAAATGGCTAACAAAACAGTAAGCTAACCTGGTAGCTATAGTTCTGAATGTTGCTTGCACAACTTTAAACTGCATACATAAGTAGCAATAATTTGTCCATTTTTTTAGAACGTAACGCAAGGATTAATGTACTAAACTGTGATTATATATGTAATATATACAAATTTCTTCTCTTTTTTCGCTTTCAAAAATCCGTCAACAAAAATATGAGCCTGTGGCGTTGTCATTTAGATTGCGCTCATGCATGCATATTTCTGCTGACATGACGTCTTCACATTTCAGCGGCTAGTGGTCTGAAGTTAACTCTCTGCCGTCAAAATATGTATTCTGTCTGTTTCACAAATTGAGGACTCCTCAGTGAAGGGGGTTGTTAAATTGGAAATGTTCGCAAGTTTAGATCCGAAATTGAGAGAAGGGTTGGAATTTAAGCCTTTTTTCATTTTGTAACATTTTATTTAAAGAACTGTTTGATTTTCCGAGGAGCCGTTCCCCCTTTATTTTTACCTTTACGCTATCAAGTAGTACTATATAC
>JASANF010012373.1:0-38828 GCA_030248245.1 Trissonchulus sp. WLG1_4 | reverse complement strand
TTTGTTGCTCTTCGTTCAGTTACGTATTGCTGCGTAAAAAATTGAGATTTTTGAAAATTGTGGCCAACATTTACGAAACGATCGCATAAATTTGATAGAAATGCCTATAATTAAGAGCCTGTTTAATAGATTTTACGCTTGCCCTTGTACTATTATTCTAATTTTGCCTGCCCTTGTACCAAAATCAAAATTTATTTGGGGGGGGGGTCGACCTCCCCATACCCTTCGCGTTAAACTGTGTTCTCTGTACTTGGTTTAAACCACACCTGCCTTTTACCCACTAAAATTTTGCACGCCATTGATGTTGACTCGGTCCCCATTTCTTTATCGGAATAAACGCACTTGACTTAATTTTAGACCGGGGTTTAGGATTTTCATAAACTTACCTGGCTTAATTTTACTCCGAACCCATTCCTAAACTACCACTGGACTAAACGAATTTAACGTACCAAGTTAAGTCCGTTTAATCACACTGCAACGCAGTGCGCTAAAAGTTAAACCTGTTTAATCCAGAGATTTTGAATGGCATTTTAAGCATACTTTTTTAAATCGTTAAGTCTTCGTAATCCGGTAAAAGAATGGGGCCTAAGTCAATTCTGTCTGATCCGATAATGGATCATATCCACGTAGTTGAGTGATTGATGGAGGAAGCAGACTGTTTTTGGTAGATAGATAGGCAGCGTAACGTAGCGTAAAGTATTAAAGAATATGCAAGAAATACGGACCCTGAGTCAAAAAGGAAGACGCGATTTCATTACGAAAAGAAGAATGGCCAGCATCAATGATATAGTGATAAAGTCATGTAGTTACCAAAATCTCGCCAACTAATTCTTCTCAGGGTTCAGCAATTTCAGGTCAGACTTCAATTGCGCCAAACTGCGCCTACTGACATATGAAGAATCTACCGTCAAGTTTAATTGCCTGAATTGATAAAAACTGATTGTTTGATCACAGCAAGAAAAAAACGACGCAAACTATGTGACCAAGTCAAGTTCATACGTCAAAGACGTCATAGTCAAAAATTGATAAAACTACAAAAAAATTAATTGAAATAATAAAAAAACTCAAGGAAATCAAGGTACATATCTATAGGTAAGTCAGTTTCACATTCATAAGACACAACCTTCCCATAAAAGCTAGTGAAAAATGAACTAAAATTTTCGCTTTTAAAACAAAAACTCACTAACAAACAATTTATACACGTACATACATATGTACATAAATTAAAGTTTAATGAAGCTTAAATTTGTTTAACGCGAACTTTGCTACAACCCAGCAGTCTATGTGAGAAGGTAACAGGCGTCCGTGCTAGGGCCCTACCCCCCTCTACGGATGTAGTCGCTTGCGAGTTGACCCCTACCGGTCAATGACCTCCGTACCGAACTCCCAGGACTGGAATAGTAGGTGTCACGGAAAAAAGTGTCTGCCGAAAAATGTGTCTCCCGGACATTTTGCTCCGGAAAAATGTGTCCGGGCCGGAGGACACATCTTTCCGGAGGACACTTTTTTCCTTGACACCGGAACGGGACTTCATGTCAAGGTTTACTCTTATCTTCACCGTATATACTTTTCACGCCAGCTTTACAGTAACACTTTAGGGCAAACTTTTTGAACATGATTTTCAGGTATATAATAATTTGCTAGCGCATCGAACGTTCGGTATGTGCCTCAACCCCCAAATTGAAAAAATTCACGAAAAAACATTCAACGAATTCAAAAAAAAATGTAAAATGATTAGACCAGTTGTGCAAACAGACAAATATGGCCGAAGTTTTTGACTTTGTCAAGTTTTCCATTGGGTTGGAGATGATGTGAGCAAAAAGCAAATCCATATATACAGTGGCGTACATAGAAAAAATTTCAGGGGGATGACTTTTCGATTTTTCGTAACCCATTACTTTTAGCAATTTTAACACTTAAATTCGCAGTGCAAAAGCAAGACCACTGAGCCACAAAGTTAAGGGTCCTGGGAATTCCCCCCATTCCCCCTCTTCCTGGGTATGCCCTTGCATAAAATGTATCTACATATCTATTAAATTTTTTAGTCCATCTACAAAACTTGACTGTAAGCCGACTAAGGATGAACTGAACTGAGTTGGTTCACCTAAATGACACTTCAGTTGCATCCCCATGCAATTTTCTTAATGCGCTAATCCTGATCAAATCATCTATAATAATGTAAAGCAATTCATCAAAATTCTCAGGCAAATGAGACAAACAAGCACCAATTCAAGGAAAAGCTAGCATACACGGGGGAACTGTCAAAAATTGCGTCTTGGGAAAAAAGAGTTGCACCAAAACTGTCAAAGCGGCTCACAAGTTTATATAAGTTAGGTTCCATTTTATATGAATTACTAATTTCTTATAAAGGCTATATACACTATTGGAACTTTAAGTAAATATTGTGCATATTTGTAGGTTATGGTACTGTACTTTTGGAAGACAAAAAAGAATTTAACGAACTACGGGAAAATTTTTACAGACCCCCTCTTTCGTTGAGTACCATAAAAACGTCGAACACATCTCCAAGTCAGCCTGAATAAAACTGACCAAGAATAACTTTCTCAGCCCCCTGCACGATTTCATCCTACAATCGCCCCTGCCTATTAGGCATAATTCAAATAATCCACAATGCATAGATAACTAATTGATAACTTTGGGTTCGATACTATAGGTGGATTTCACACAGGTGGTATTACTAAACCAGGGTTTTACGTACGTTTTCATATGATTAGCACATAATTTCATTACAAACTATCGCCTGATTCGTTACAAATTTACTAGATTTTCTTAAACCATAGTTTTAGCTCAGTTGAAATTTCAACATGCAGCACAGCAAGTCTCTGTTTTGCTAAAATTTCAACTGCGCTAAAGCCATGGATTAAGACAATCTAGTAAATTCGTAACGAATCAGGCGATATTTCGCAATGAAATTATGTGCTAATCGTATGAAAACGTACGTAAAACCATGGTTTAGTAAAACCGCCTTTGTGAAATCGACCCATGAGTCAAGTTCCACAACTAAATTATACTTTGAATCAATTTAAATTCAAACTAAAATTTAGACTTGAGTTGATGATAGCACTACTGTTGTTTTGATACCGCAAAATAATTTAAATATGATATAAATATGATACTTGGAATTTAAATAAAATACTTTTGATATTTGATACTTGAAAAAAATTTAAATATGATATAAATATGATACCAAATAATTTAAATAAAATACTTTTGATATTTGATACTTGGAAAAAATTTAAATATGATATAAATACAATACTTTGAATTAAAATATGATACTTTTGATATTTGATACTCGGAAAAAATTTAAATATGATATAAATACAATACTTTGACTTTAAATATGATACTTTTGATATTTGATACTCGGAAAAAATTTAAATATGATATAAATATGATACCAAATAATTTAAATATGATACCATAATTTAAATATGATACTTTTGATACCAATGTTAATATTGATACCGGCATCAAAAGTATTAATACCCAAGTATCATATTTATATCAAAAGTATCAAAATGCTACAAAACCAAACGAACTACCAGCCTACTGCCTATTCATTGATTTTATTATGCTTTTCCGACTGAAATTTTACACAAGGGTGCCCCCTTTTGTTTTTACGGCAGTAGCCAATCAAAAAAAGGAGGCGGAGCTAAAGGCGAGATCAAAGAATGCCGCCATTCTTAGCCTGCACAAACATCAAAAGGTGCCGCCTTTAAGCGTGGGAAGCAAAATTTTTATATTAAATATGATACTGGAATTTAAATACAATATATAATTTTGATACTTTGAAAAAATTTAAATATGATATAAATACAATACTTTGAATTTAAATATGATACTTTTGATATTTGATACTCGGAAAAAATTTAAATATGATATAAATACAATACCTTGAATTTAAATATGATACTTTTGATATTTGATACTCGGAAAAAATTTAAATATGATATAAATACAATACCTTGAATTTAAATATGATACTTTTGATATTTGATACTCGGAAAAAATTTAAATATGATATAAATATGATACCAAATAATTTAAATATGATACCATAATTTAAATATGATACTTTTGATACCAATTTTAATATTGATACTCGTATCAAAAGTATTAATACCCAAGTATCATATTTATATCAAAAGTATCAAAATGGTATCAAAACAACAGTAGATAGCACTTAAACAGTTGATTTCATTGGATGTTCTAAAACAATTTTACATGTCAAAATGAGGCGATTTGTCATGGAACATGCTACCGGTGGCCGCCGCGTAAACAACTTAAGCAGCCTACAGCAAGTTTCAGAAAAGGCTTGCGAGCTCAAAAAACATTCAACAAACAGATTCATGAAGTAATGAAATTGAGATAAAGCTACATAGCGTGAAAAAATGTCTAAAATTTACACAGAATTAAAAAATAATCACATGTTCGGAACTACTAACAAATGAGGTCCTTATATTATCATAATCGAAAATCGACAGTGACAGTTTTCAATATGTAAGATAGTGATTGTTTATACTGTTGATAAAACTCAACCCAATAGCCGTATTGTCAGAATTATACTTGGTTAATTTAGGCTGTCTCACACACTAGTAAAGTTAAGGGTAAAGTTAATTCTGTGGGTGAAAGTTTGAAGATAAAATTAACCTGACCGTTTAACTTGGCCTTGGTCACTGTTTAAGAATACCATTTTACCTTGACCTTTACCAGTGGGTAAAACTGTCTGACTTAAGCCCGGTTCAAATTTTGGTCAGCTACTGTGAATAATGAACACAAGCGTTCTGGCTAATTTTTTGCATACGATCTACAAGTGACTACAACTTTATTCATGCGAAAAGTTGGCTTATTTGGCCAGGCAGTTTTCTTGGAATAGCTTAAGGACAAAAGGATAAGGACAAGGACAAGGACGAGTATGAACCGGGTTTACCCTTGGATAATTTTGAGAATAAGAATTTGGTTGTGCTGTAAGAACTCAAAAACAAATAAAAATCAAATTCACAGAACACGCTAGAGGTGAGAAATCAAGCACAGAATGAGACATCTGAAACCCCGAAAAATGAAAAATATATGCGCAAAACAAGGCTGCAATTTTGCCTTGTAGCCAGTACGACGAGCTTTATCCTTCGCGAAAAGTGACGAACAATCACTAGCGATCAGTTGAATACACGCACGACCGCCATGTCAAAGGGCCTATTCCTTTACCGGATTAAAGGGTTAAATATAATCGGACTAAACGGTTTAAAAATTATGCCGAAAACTGCCACTCCAAAACCCCCGGATTAAACGGACTTAACTTTTAGCGCGCTGCTGTTTAATCGGACTAAACGGACTTAACTATGCACGCTAATGTTAAGCGTTCATGTTAAATCCGTTTAGTCCAGTGGTAGTCTTGGAATGGGGTCAGATTAAAATTAAGCCGCTGAGTTATTTTAACTCGTTTTATCCGTTCAACCTGATTTGCCATTCCAAAACCTCGGATTAAAATAAGTCCAGTCCGTTTAATCCGGTAAAGGAATTGGCCCAAAGTGTGCCTCGGCAATGGCAACACATTGGTGCATTGGGCGCAGGTAATCTTAAATTGAATGGCATGAATTGCTCGTAGCTTGGCCGCCGTCGCATAAAGACGCGCATCAAATTGGCCAGGGTTGTGTCTTGGAGCCGCTGACATTGAGTGATTGATTGGAGGGCAACCTATAGACCTACTGCCTCACACGCACACACGCACACACACTGCACGCTGTGGCAACACAGGCGTGTGGGTGTGGCCGCGATGCAAGTGCGCTGAAGCTGCAGCCACGCTCAAACCACACAAGGCCCACCAGCCTGCAAAAACCGGAGCAATTCACAAATGTTCGCCTAATTGTATTTTGTTTACTTTTTGCACCGCTTTCGTTCTCGTAACACACGGTCACATAATTATATATAATCCACCACCCTCCCCCCCTGCACTTGTTATCAGCAGGAATGACTCTCAAAAAGTCGGTTTTATTTGATTCAAGTGATTCCTTTGCTTTCCAAGCGCATCTTACCCGCAATTTTTTGCTGGTTTAAAACAGTGTATGTTTAAAAATGCGCCAAAACTTGTTAAAAAACTGCTTTACAAATTGTAATTTCATGCCTCAACGGATAAACACACGCTAATGAAGCGTAGGCAAACTAATACGTGTTTTTCTTGTGGTAGATACCTAACTTATGGGTTTACAGTTTGCACGACGACCAACCGTACATTAATTTTTACTCGTTTAGTCTGCCATTTGAGCTTGACATGGTTTATTGCAACAATTAAACTGCGATTCGTAGTGCAAATTAGGAACAAAATGGACAAATCTCAATGCTTAGGACTTCAACCCCAGAACACTGACCCTGGGCCCCGTTGCACAAAACACTGATAACTGATAAATTATCAGTTATGAGTAAATTATCAGTAAACTGCGTTGCACGGCGTTTACTGATAACTGATAATTATCAGTATCAGTTATCAGTTATCAATTATCAGTTATCAGTGTTGCACAAAATTTACTGATAATTATCAGTTATCAGTTATCAGTAAAATTTCCTGCATTTATCAGTGAATTATCAGTGTTCGTTGCACAGAACGTTAGTGTTCTTGTGCAACGCTAATACTGATAACTGATACTTGATAACTGATAACTGATAAATGTCGTGCAACGCTATACTGATACCTGATAACTGATAGCTGATAACTGATTACTGATAACTGATAACTGATAAATTTTTGTGCAACGGGCCAATCGTTATGACTCATATTTTGCAGCAAAAAAACTTGATTCGACCCTGACTTTGTCTATGCTACATTTTATCACATTTGGCCGGCAAGATTTCTTAGGGGCTATTCACAAATTCGGATTAACGGGATCAGATTAACTGAATTAACTACCATAACTCGACATAGAATTTGTGTATCTTTCTAAGGGCCAATTCCTAAAATGGATTAAACGGATTAGATGAAAATTTGTTTGCCCAATAACTTATCTCGATGTTGAGGTAGGCTTAAAAAATTTTGTGCACACGCGGGTGGGGCTACAAATAATTGCTATCGTAAATTTCGTATGAATTCATAAACGACGTCATGAGTTATTAACAAAACAAATTTTAATCTAATCCGTTTAATCCATTTTAGGAATTGGACCTTGGATTATTCGATTAATAAGACAGCACATTACCAAATTAGCACTGTAAAACTGGTCAATGTGTTTGCGTTATCAACCAAATTAATTTAAATTTAATCCGCTAAATTCAAATTTGATAAGGTATTAAATCGATTGCTAAATATTTAGTTGGCATAAATAACTTAGAATACAAACCAAAAATATTCAGTAGGTAGAAGCCGGTTAAAGGGTGATTTCCTATACAAAAAATCAAAAATATTACAAAATTATGGAAGAAACATAAGGACCGTTCACACAGCTGGTTAAAACTCCATTGAAGCATTACCCGAGCAGGTTTCGTTCAATGCGTAGTGCGTACGCGTGTGAATTATACCAGCAATGTAAAACTATCTTGAATCGCTGTTATCTATCCACATACTATTATATACATATAGGTACTTCGAGATAGCTTATATTTCTTTCTTGAAAAATTTTGAAATAAACACATTCATGCGATAAACACAGAGGAGCAACTGTGTCTAATTTGAAAGAGGTCTCATGCTTCTGTGTTGAGTTATTCCAGTTAATTCAATTAATCTAATCCAGTTTATCCGAATTTGTGAACAGCCCTTTAGAATAGCCCCGGGAAACCGGTCTTTGGTCTACATCACCCTACTAAAAAGACCAGTTACATATGTACATAGTAATATAGTATATATCTTGATCCAAAACCTACATCACTGTTGGATCCATACATGTAACGCGGTCAAAATTTTGGGGGGGGCCTCTCCCCTTCATCGACAAAGATACCCTAAATTTTGCGAAATTTTGTAAAATTTTCTTAAAAAAGTGGCATTTTTACTAAATTTTGCCCGAGTTTTCGGGACCCTCCCCCCCGGGCCCTTGATTTTTTTTGGGGGGGGGTCCCCCTCATACATGTATGGTTTGTATCCACTTAAACCCGCCTACACCCGAAAAACTGGAGTGCCTAGGCAAAAGTCCATGAGACTTTGGACATTATGAGACACAGTTTTGCACAAATGAGAACTTAACGACGCTGTGACATGGGCCAGGCAAAAACTGACTAACCCAATCCCAGGACCCAGTGCGGGGCGGCCTGGCTTATGACACCACAGGCTCCGTCTCAGACATCCAATCTGGCAAAGTCTTGTTTAATTTAGGCCAGCCATTTTGCTCCGAATCAAACTTGGCCACTATAGCACATCACTCAAGGGCGCGCCCGACGCTTTCAGGCTATCAGGCTGCCGGCTTAGCCTAGGTTACACCAGGCTTTACAAAAGACGTGTCGCTTAGAGCACTATGTAGAGTTTATTTAGTAAGAGAAACTGTTGTGTCAAACTACAAGCACAAGCACCAATAGTCACTGAGTGTACTCTACAAATTGGTATATAACAGTATTAGTTACTTACGTATGTTGATTATTAGTGGTTCAACTGCCCAGTATAATGCGGTACATGACTCTAGTTGAATCTCCAAGAGCAACACACTCGGCCTCAATCTATTTTGTACCTACGAGTATGGCTCGTGACGCGATTTTTACGGCTGTGAGTACTATGTACATAAAGTATGAATCGACCCTTAGCGTGTTTAGTCATATAAATGTCTGTACAACCCTCCCATATTATACAGTTTTAAATGTAAATAGATACCATAAGTTGTAACTGGTCTGCAAGTTCTACGTATGATAAGAAAAGAACTATATAAGAAGTTACGCACGAACATATATGTAAGTACACCATTTTTTTTCAACACAAGAGTGGGAGGCTGATAAAAACATTGTGGTAGAAAAACATATAATGGTCCTTTGCGTAATTTGGTAGAGCCATTAAAACAAGGAAACCCCTACAACTGCTTTATCACACATTGCGCAATGGGGCACAAACCTGAACCCAACCAGGGAGCCTAGGCCAAGGTATAACCAGAAGTGAATGTAACCCTTGGACGTTACGTCCGGCTGATCCAGCCCTGGGGTGCGGTGTTCAATGCTCATCTTTGTTTTTTGGTAGACCGTAAGCCCTTCTGTATGAATCCTAAACTATGACCAGATAAAAAACAATCAGCACGTATGTAAAAGGGTCGTTATATATATAGCTGTTTATATATATATATACATATATATATACATATATATATATATATATATATATATATATATTTATATATATTTATATATATATATATATATATATAAAAAAAAAAAAAAAAAAAAATATATATATATATATATATATATATATATATATATATATATATATATATATATATATATATATATATATAGCTGTTTGTCCTTCAGCCGACAGAAATGCTAAATAATCACGCCACGAGTGGATCTTGGCGTGATAGTGATTTATTTCGTAATTCTGACCGGATGAACGGACATATGTACGGCTGTAAGTATGTATGAATTAAGCCTTAGGGTCGATTCATACTTACAGCCGTATGTTCGTTCTGCCGACAAAATGACGAAATGATGACGTCACAGGCGCTGGTTGATCCACTACACTAGGCTGCTAGTGACGTCATTCTGCAGGCTGAACGGACATACGGCTGTAAGTATGAGTTGACTCGAACCTAACGTGCGTAGTTGACTGGCCTAAGGCCATTTAGTCCGAGTGAAACTTAGCACGACATAAATGCAGTCGCTTAGTCGGACTAAAATGAACCTGTTCCATCTGGGCCGTAAGGACAAAAAAGTTCGGAACCGAATCCAGGGCAGGATTTCGATTCCGCCCTTAATTAGCGAAAGTCAGGTTTTCGTATAACTGCAAATATCAGCTGAAATTTGTGCATTGTGGAAAACACACTAGCACGTTATCCATTAAGAAACGATTGCTAGAAATTATTACCCTACACAGACATATATCTCAAGTGCCGTTTTTGTCGAAACGAAAATAAATTAGCTAGACAGAAACTTTAAAACGGCCACATATGTGCGTGCGTGTGTGTGTGTGTGTGTGTGAGTTTAGAGTGAGGGAAAATAGTAGTAAATATGCATTACAGGGTGCGTCACTCAGCCATACACTCAACGAGGTAGCTTGACAAGAAGTCACCCTACCTGTTAAAAAATGACGAATCGGCAACTCCGCAACTATCCACCGCTGACAGCTACGACCTGGTCTAAACTGCTTGAAATCAAACTAAAAAAATAACTGCTCGTGTGGAGAAACCTTCTCCCAAAACTTGGCCTAGTAGCCCTGGGCAAAAATTTCCGATTCATATGCTTTGCTAACGAACAAGCTCGTCTGCTGAGTAAGAAGTGTACCTCCTGATTGAGTACTGATCATGACCTTGGAGTGTCTATATTCCGCAGGAAATATTAAACGCGGCCATAACCGCGCGTTAGAGAAAGGTTTTGGTGAAGAGTGAACCATGAAAAGAAAAACAAATTGTCATTTTTGGACGAAAGGCTAACTCTAGTTTCTGTTTAGTTCTGTTTGTCTACAGTGGTTAATGCGTATGTATGGTAATGCACGGAAGCCCCAAATGTGTAAACTTACTAATAAAATTGAGTAAACTAAATTTCATTGAATATTATAATTAACTATAGTTCATCAAAGATCAAAGATATCATGTTAACTGCCGACTGGCCAGTTTAACTTATCACCGTTCTTGTTCAAAATAAACTGTAGTGGCAACTGGCAACAACTATTAATAACTTATAGGTATGCTCCCACCGTCGTTGGTTAACGTTGTAAATTTCCGAAATAGAGTTTTATTTCATTTCAGTTTATGTAAAGCTGTGATTGTTTTCTCGTGTTTTTATCAATAAACACTGCTTGCTGAGCTGAGTCGCTTCACAGTACAGTGAACAGTGCTTGACAGTCGCTGCACAGTTTCGTTTCGGTAGACACTGCATTACATCAACGTCTTAGCTGGTTAGCTCAGTAGGTAGAGCGTCCGACTCTTAATCGGAAGGTAGTTGGTTCGAACCAACTCCGGCCGTCACTTTTTGAAAATTCATCATACGATACCGCTCTTCTGCACTGCAGGCAGTCCGGCATTATAAAAAACGGTAGCTAATCGGACCTACCTGCCCTTCCAGTGTTAATTAACACTGGAAATTTGACCTACCCAAAAATACAGAGGATTCAGAGATTCTGAATCTAGTATATACGCGGCCCCTATACGCGGCCCCTGAGGGGGCCGCGTAAAAATAGGGAAACAAAGCGAAAAAGAAATAGGAAACAGAATACAATGGGTTGCCTTTTGCCGCAAAAATCGTCAATTCTACTACTGCATTCCGAATTAAAAAATACATAACTCAAATCTGATTATAGTGTCAAGAAAGGGAAGGGAGATTCTTACCGAAAGAAAGACAGCTTCATCATCAGAATGACCCAGGGGGGATTCGAATTACCCATCTCTGGATCTGAAGACCAGCGCTCCACCGTTGAGCTACTGGGCCGACAATGAGTTGACGTAAATCCCTTTAAGTACTCTAGGGGGCCTATCTTACTTCACTTCACAATAGAAAGGTCACTTGGTTGAACTCAGTTGAATGCGACTGCCGACTGACTATCGGTTTTTGCGCGGCCGCCTCAGCGGCCGTGCATACCTACTAATTTCAGTTAATGCACTGAAACTGAAAATGCATGTAAATCAGGCTCAGTTTCAGCGCATCACTGAAGCCTGCTGGAATGACCAGCTGTGACTTGTGTGCAACTCGAAGCGCGTACATTGTGTGTGTGTGTGTGTGTGCGTGTCTCTGCATAAAAAACGACAGTGGCAGATTGAAAATCGATGATCTGCAATAACGATCTTTTTAGATAACTTTCAAGGCAGTTTTTCCCCAGGTGCTCTTAACCAAACATTTAGTTACGACTTAATCGAATCACCCAACGGAGCTGTGACCTAACGGTTAAGGCGTGTCACTGCAAAACACAGGATAGGGGCTTCGATTCCCACCAGCTCTGAAATTTTTGCATTTTTTTCTGACTTCGAAATTAGAATGTTTTTAATTTGCGTTTCTTTGCATGATATAAAAATCAAATGTTATAGCATTTTAAATCCCCGGTCTATTCTTAAATTGTATGTACTTACACATATGGGACACGTAATCGTCGAACAGATTTTGAGACTCTTTCAGACTCGATTAAAAATGAAAAACTAAGTGGTAGGTACTGACAAAAAAATTTGGTGCGTGCCGCGCCTAATTTTACCGATACGGTAAAATAATACTTTATTGTGGTCACGTCAAATTATGTGCGCTCGTCAACAGAAGTGCTTGTTTATGTAAAAGTTACTAACGTGCATATTCAGTATTAGCGTGTATTTTCAAGTATGTAATATCAATATGTGCATATATAGACTTTGTCAGATTAAAGCTCCAACTTGTCACTGTCCTTATCGTTTTGTCCCAATCGATTTAAAAAACTACCAAAAATTAATTAGCCAAATAAGCCGATTTTGCGTATAGTTGAGGCCACTCTCCGACAGTATGCAAGAATTAAATAACCGCAATCGCCAATTCTTCACAGCATCTGACCGAAATTTGCCCTTGTCCCTTAAAAAGTGTAGGCTCATTGATTCATTCAATGAATTTAGACAAAATTCATAGAAAGCGGATGCCCTAATTTAGAAAAAAGAAATGGAGGCACCGATAATCGAACCCAGGTCACTAGCGTCGACGTTAAGAATGCTAACCACTACACCACAGCCGCCGAATCTCGTAAACCCTATTTCTGCCTTTGCAAAACCGGTTTATGCGCTGGCTTACAGACAGTCTCTTTGGATTCACTAAGGGCCTGATCCAAAATTGGATTAAACGGATTAGATTTAAAACAATTTTGCAAATAACACAGCAGAAAATAAAAATAGCCGGTTGAAATTTGGGCCTACACGTCTCACGTAGATTATCTATGTAGAAGTGTGCCAAGTTTCATCCAATAACGTGCACTTGACGCTGCGTTATTGACGAAATAAAGTTAAATCTAATCCGATAAATCCAATTTTGGATAAGACCCTTAAGCTCACGGACAAGTTTGAACCAGCATTCCATCGGGAAACCAAAAATGTAAGTAGTAAAGGCACGAAATGGCCCTGGGAGGAAAAAGGGAAGTTGTCTTGTTCATTAGGTCATAACCAACAATTTATCGGTTCAGCCAATAAACCAGTTCGGGCCCAGGCCGGCCGGCTATTACCACTACAACCGGCATCAGCAACAAAACGGTTCAGAATATACTGATAGCCGTACCACAATTTCTGGGGACACACATTATAAAGGGGAATTCGAGAGGGTACTCTGACAACTTTTTGACGACCGTACACCCTGATCGATGGAAAATACTACGAATTTTGCAAAACTTTGAAAAAATTCCGTTTTCTTTTGCTCACTTTTCCTTCCTGTAAACCCGCAGTATTTTTGGGGGTGCTCTCCCTTTACACATTTATAGTTGGGCCTATCTGATGCGATTTGATAAAAAATACAAAAAGTACTGTAGAAGACAAATTACTAAAATGTGTTTTTCTAAACTTAAAAAAGTTTACGAATTACACGTAGGGGAAGCCCGAATCAAGATTGTTTGTTTACGACCCTGGCTATATTTTACGCCGCAAAACTGGGGTCCATTTCGACAAATGTGTGCTCAGCCCTCCCCGAGCGGTCGACCGTTAACCATCCCCCCAATTTTCGGGTTATGGCCCCCTTTATGCGATTGGTATTTGGTCAATCACTAGCGTTCTCTTGGTTTCATAAAACTGCAATCCTACAATTCGCTTTTCACCAAAATAAGCATCTTACTGAAGTCTGACCAGAAAGTGACGGGCCTTGCGACAAATAAATACGCAATTTCATTACGAAAAGAACGAACTGCAAGCATCAAGAGTATGGGGAGTAGCCACAAAAATTAGGCCACCTGTCTTGTCTCAGGGTTCAGCAAATTCTGGTCAGACTTTAGACAAACCAGACGTGATTTGATCACAAGAAAGTTCCGAAACTATCCTATATAGCCTAAATACAAAAACTGCCAGCAGCCAAAAAATCCCAACAGTTGTTGGACAAAAGTCCCAACAGTATGAATTGTCAAAAATCTAGGATAGTTTCTTAGGACCAACTTTTCTGACAAGCTAGCTGCGTGAAGGTAGAGCGTGTGGTTCTGTCGACCTAACAGCTTTGAAAGCCCACCTCAGCCACTAAGCCTAGATATGCGGTGAGCCACTCAAGTCAGACCCCTGTACTCTTGGCACACAGATGTGTATCTAGGCCCCACGCACGCAAGGTGTAAGTGAATTAACACAAGCCAGAGATATGTATTTGCCCCTGCTGCCTTTTCTCTGCGGTGCCCGCTTAAGAAAATATTTTCATACCTTTCTGTTCACGTCAAAAACTACTACAAAACAGCTTAGCCTGAAAACTATGGAGACATTTTTTAGCAGTAGAGATATATAGACACGGCGAGGACAGTGCGGACTGTAAGGCTTCGAGTGAATGGAAATGAGACTGATTCACAAAAAGGTCGAACTTACAATCTGTGGCGGAGCTATGTCGAAATAGTGCTGTTATACAGCCCTCTATATCCGACATAGTGTAGGTATGGCGTCACTGACTGCAGTTACCAGTAGATGCACATAGGTACGTGGTTCAAGGGGCGGGTGGGTGCCACCCATGTATCCCTTTAACCTACCCTACCCACCCCTATCCCTTTAACGGTTAAAAAGTGCCCCAAAAAAGCAACCAATCGAAAAAACGTCGAAATTTTCTGGCTGGCACCGGAAAAAACCAAAATCACGCCCCCTCCAGCCCCCCTTCGCGGATTGCTTCGGTGCATTTCCTGTTGAATTCACATTGCTGACCTTACATTCAGACCAAACCATACATGTGGGGGATGGGGGGGACCAACCCAAATTTAGGGGCCGAGGAAGAGAGTCCCGAAAAATGTGGCCAAAAATCAGTAAAAATGTCACTTTTTTTGAAAAAATTTTACAAAATTTTGCAAAATTTAGGGTTTATATTTTTGGTCGATCAGGGGGCAGGGTCTCAGAAATTTGGCAGGAGAGGTCTCCCGAAATTTCATGGACAAAACTGTACCTACCGTAACCTCTGTAGTGGAGACACCAAACCCTGACGTCAGCTTATGTCAACTATACACGACAAAGAGTCAACAGCCAAGAGTCTCCGGAGAAATCACCCCAACTGAATGTTAGCTGATTAGCAGAACGACTTAAGTATCTGGGATTTATTCAAAGTTAAACAATTCGGCCTAAATTTGTTCAGAATAAAAGATTGACAAACTGGGGAAGATGAGAGAGCGCAAAATTTAGCCATGAAATTTCAGCATGAATTCAGACAGAAACGGAAGTCAAATTAGGGCATAAATTTGGGGGCAAAAACAGGATTGAAGAAAATGCTACAGCTTATTTTTAATTAGAACTCCGTCCCAACCCCAGCCGAGCAGCCTCATGCAAAGTCAGACCAATTAAGTCAGAAGAACTAAAGCTGAATATTTCAGAAACTAAATAAAAACCATTTTTTCGCAAAGAAGAAATGTCACAATTAGGGTCAGAACCGAGCCCCTACCAGTGGTGAACTTTGAAATCAAGTTTAAAAACTAAAAAAAAACAAGTACATAAACTAAAAATTCGTGTTAAAACACTTATAAGGGCGATAACATGAACCCAAAGGATCGATAAAAGTACAATCCATTTTTAATTTCAGGAAGCTTAACCTATTGCAGTGAAAAATTGGTAAAAAATAGAGCTGTCAGATGGGTAAAAAACATCTATGCTTGGCAGCCAGAGGCTTGGACAGTGATAGGGCGGCCAGAGCAGTATGTATGGGTGGAGATTAGAGTGCGCTGGTGTGGTTGGCTGTTGGGGAGTCTCTTGGGTTGTGTCAAAGTTGGCCGGCGTGATTTCAGACAGAGTCAGGCCAGCCAGCATAACCCAGTTAGCAAGGGCCAGGGCCAAGTCTACATCATTCCCACATTAATTATTGGCCCCCACCACCGACCACATTGTGTGTGTGTGTTTCATATATCTATTATATAATACATATAATATATATATATACATATATATATATATATATATATATATATATATATACATATATATATATATATATATATATATATAATTGTTGAACTTGTCAGTCAGAAAAAGCCCGACTAATTGGTATGTATATAGTGGTAGGGTACGTTAATGGATTAGATTAACTTAATCAACTTGATTTGGGATTAACGAAATATTAGGGAGGGGAACCCTAATGATATAAAAGCCAAAAGGTAACCAAAAAAACAAAGGGAATGCAAAAACAAAAAGTAAGAAAAAACAGAGAAAAACCAAAGGATAAATCCTCCAGTGTCGTTAGCAAGCATACTAATATTTTTGAAATTAAGATTTATTGAGGTTCAAAGTGGTTCAATTTTGGACAGAATCTGAATTTATTTACTCACAGACAAGTCACACATTTCCAGTGGTCATATTTGAGTTGAGTATGTACATTAAGTCAGAGCAAGTCGGAAATCAGCTATTTTACAAATCAGAAAGTCAGTCGGGCCGCTCAGAAGCTGATTCCGACAAAATGATATATGTGATTTATTCAGTTCAAATCAAATCAAATACAAGAATAATTTATAAAATCTATAGCCGTTGCATAGGCCTACATATATGTTAATGTACCAATGGAAAATGTTAGTTAAATTCAAATTAAAGTTTGTTGATCTACGTAACTAAATCTAATACAAATTACAAAAACAATTTGGTAAAACTGCTGTTGAGATTTTGCATTACCATAAAAAAACCTCGGGGTACTCACGAGTCACGACTGTACCCTTCGGGGTCGGAAATGAGGCCCCAACTTCTGCCCTAAAAATATCTTAAACTCTTAATACCACACTCACACTCTATGTAGTTAGCATACCGTTGTTTTGGAGTGATAACCCGTATTTTTGTTTTTTGCACCGAATGGACTCCTCTTGACCTCAGGACTTCAAAAATAAAATTTTTTAAAAAATTTAAATTTTTTTATTTATTTATTTAAATGTTTAAAATTTTATACAAAATGCGGACTTTTTTATTTTCAGAGCGAAGAAAAGCGTTTTATACAAGAATTTTTGAGTCTTTCATCGCTAAAATTTTTATGATTTATAAAAATGTGATAATTTGAATTTTTTTAAAAAATTTAAAAAATTTTTAAAATTAGTTTTTTTGAAGTCCTGAGGTCAAGAGGAGTCCCTTGGTGCAAAAATCGGGTCAGTAAATTCCAAATTATGGACTGGTGGGGAAATAACGGAAAAGACCCGCCCGGTATGGTTCCAAAACAAGGAAAAGATGAATCTGGGTACCACCCTGTGCTCGACCATTTGATGGGCAAACATAAAAAAATAAAAAAAACCTTAACTGAAAATTAGCCACCAATAGCTTTACTATTTCTACTAGTTTGGTGTACCTATTAAAGTTTTTGTTCATAGACAAACTGACAACCGTCATACTTGTCCTTAAGAGCTTAGGAACAGGGACAAGGACAACCTTGCTGTGAAAAATTGACCGAACTGCATTTGCTGTTTTTTTGCAAACGCATTATGTCTGTAGTCTGAACTCCGAAATCGTTCAGGCAAAAAATTGTCACATTTGGCCAAACAGTTTTCTTGGAGTTGCTTGCGGACAAAACGACGAGGACAAGGACAAGTATCTGACTAGCCGGTCTTCGATTTGACGATTTGACATTCGATTTGACGTCTTCGCGCTTGTCCCTATCGTTTTGTCCTCAAGCAATTGCAAGAACACTACATAGCCAAATGAGCCAATTTTTCGCAACAAAAAGGCTGGAGTGACTTTCAGATTGTATGGAAAAACATAGTCTGAAACGCTTGTGTTAATTCTTCACAGCAGCTGACTAAAATTTGTCCTTGTCTCTGTCCATGTGTCCTTGAGGACAAGTATGAACCGGGCTTTAGACTTTCAGCTATGGAACCGAATGGAAGCGCTCAAGAACATATCTTACTCGTACGACCGAACTAATCGCTAAAACTGGTTTCTACCGAAAGACCTGAGATCTAAACCTTACTTGGCCTACCTACTCTAAACAAAGTCTAAAGCATTGTACAAGTAAAGACTGTAGGTACAAGTTGTCACAAGTAAGAAACAAACCCTACTAAACTGGTACGGATAAAGACTAAGACGTATGTAACAGCGGAAAAGAAGTAGGACTAAAGTATAACACGTATATGTGTATAAACTTGTAACTAACAACATAAGTCTACAAAACGAATCGAAAGAAAGTTATGACAAATTAAAGCTTAAGCAGATAATTGACCAAAACTGTAGTGTAATGTAAAAGTTTAAAGTGTAAACTTAAATTGTAGAATATTTAGCAGATTTGCCATGTAGCGTCTTTGTACGATAAGTCTAGTAACACTACAAGGAGTTAACCTTACACTAGTTACAGCAGTGCTATACACAAAAATATGTCAAATATGTGCATGATATTATATTAAAATAAGTTTAAAAAATTGTTAAACTCAAAAAGCGCATCAGAAAACCCTAGTAGTTGTCACTCTATCATCGCACAATAGTCCTGCAAATGTCACAAGTCAAAGTTGTCGCAATAGTTTACACAATGTTGACTTTTCTTGCAAGCTGTTTCCGCCAAAAATTAAGTCAGGTCTCGCCAAAGTTGGGTCTGAACGCGGAACTCCCAGGCCATTGCCCTACTAAGTCGCACCAGTGGGATTTAACACGCGGCCTCGTTTTTAAGAGACCACACAGCAAGTCTCAGTCACCAGTCATCGTTCCTCACTCCCCCACTGCTACTGCTCTTGGTGCTGAGTCCAGCCATACAAGTCGAGATGATATACTTAGGTGCTGTACTGGTGCTCATCACTATGGTATGTGGATTAGAAACTGGATTTAGCGGATTAGAATTAAATTTAGTTGCTTAATAACAGATTGGATTTCAACTTATTGTTAATAACACATTAGATATAAATTTATTTGTTCAATAACATACTATGTAGATTTAAATTTAATTGGTTAATAACATATTAGACTTGAATTTATTTTGGTTACTAACAGATTAGATTTAAATTTATTTGGCCACTACCAGATTAGATTTAAATGTATTTGGTTAGGTTGTATTAGGTTAGCATTTTATGTTTCAGATCTCTATAGCTGTGGGAACAGAAAACGAAGAAAATAAACCTAACAGTGTCATCGGTGAGTGTGTTTTCTAAACTTTACAAAGTTTCTAACAAAAAAATTATACTAGTAGTTGCAAAGTTATAGGCTTTTAGCTTAATTAGCTTTATAGGACTTTTCATAAATTAAAATTAACTGTATTAGACTAACGATTAGCATCCTGACACACCATAGGATTAACTTTAAATTCATAAAATTTTGCAAGCAAATGCAGATGATACGGTTTAGTTGTTCTACAAAGGTTCATTAACTTTTGTCCATTTTATGTTGAGTTATTGAAGTTAATCCAGTTGATCTACAGTTAATATAATTTATGAAAAGGCTCATAGAACAGCAACTAAGAACTCTATCGGTGGACTGCACCAAATCAGATTAACTTGAGTCTGTACCGCAGCTATGTATGTACACTACGTATTGATTGATCCGTTGATTTAGTTAAATCCAGCTAAATCGCAGCTAAACCTCAGTTTTAAACTACCCGAATCTAAAGCGCTAACTGCGTAATTTTCATTGGTGCAGCGGACTTGAAGTCTTGAACCGATTTAAAGGAATTTACGCCTGAGCTCATCGTCAGTTGATACGATTTGGTGCACTCCACCGCATATATATGCTTGCAGTTTGGCGCAGCTTAAACGGTGGACTGCACCAAATCGGATTAACTGACGATTAGCTTAAACCGATTTAGCTCAGGCTTAAATTCCTTAAATCGGTTTAAGGTGGTAGTTCCATAATCGCAGTGACCCGTTTTTCAGACAGATCTATACACTATGAGTAAAGAGACTATGATTTTTTTAACTACACCAAAAAACACCCAGAGCATTTTGGTGTAAAATACCATGGTTAAGATTAGCTATCGCGTTGGCTTACTAAATTGTAAGCCAATGGAGTAGCTAGTCTTAACAATAGATTTTATCGGTGATTAAAACGTGTAAGTAGACAGTTTTGAGTCTTGTTTTAAAAAATGTTAGCCATTTTATTCCTGCTATTCCTTACTGGTTGCTCTGAAAAAGAGCTTTGAAAATAGCCTCAAGTAAAAAAAACTGCGATTCTAAAACTACCACCTTAGTCCGCTGCACCAGTGAAGATATATATGCGCAGTTGGCGCTTAAGTTTTAGTTGAAAACTGGAGTTTAGCTGCGATTTAGCTGAGATTTAACTTAATCGATTTAACTGGGGATTTAACTGGGGACTTAATCGATTTAACTTTTCAGCTCAGACTTAAGTTAATCTAATTAATAAGTTAAGCTAGTTAATAAGCTAACCTTTACCCCAGCCCCCCTCTATCTACTAGTCATCCCTTCCCTTCTATTCCAGCCACCCCCAACGTGGCCTGTGGCGAAGAAGGTCTGATATTCGAAGTGGAAACCGAGCACCCGTTTATGGGGGAGATTTTCGTGCGTAACGAATACGCTCGGGCCGAGTGTCGCGCCAACTTCCGATCAGTTCAAATGCCCGGCGGCTCTATGACTCTGCGATTCGACGAGTGCGGCATGCGCAGACAACGAACGGTATTAATTAGTATTTAGTGATAATTATAAATACATATAGGGGTATACAATAGTGTCACCCTTCTTCTACAGTACAGATCAGAAATAACATCCCTCGAAGCCGGCTTCAGCTTCAATGAAGCCAAATTGGCTTCATTGAAGCCAAATCAGCTTCAAAACTGCTGTCAACTTTTTGACGGATGATGAAGTATTAAACAGGCAGTTTACTACCTACTTAGTAGTGCAGGTTAGACAGCTGTTTGTCCGACTAATTTTCAGTTTTGCCGCTCACCTCAGCTTAGTTAGCTAGCTATTACCCCGTTTCATTTGGGATAGAAAACTCATATTGCTGGTTCCCAAATTTTCTTGTCTCTGAACAGCCGCATTGTTAGAAATTCAAAGCTTAACAAGTTTGTGTGCGTGTGATAAGTGTGTTGCTTGTGTTTACCAAGGCTCATTTCATAAGCGTGGTCGGAAAACCCGTTACACGAAAAGTCAAAGGTCATTGAAGGGTCACACGGACACAAGCCAATTTTGCGCGCACATAAAACATTGGTACATAAAGATACGTACAGCGGACCACCGAAAAATGATTGGTGAATGAAGACCACGGCGGTCTACTAACCGATTAATTTAATTTTTCTGGTTGTCTGTTTTCATGTTTATATTTTAAGCTATTAATCAATTGCACAAGCGTTCTTGATATGCATACGTAACCAGCGTAGTACATATTAGCACAAGAATTCTTACAATTTTACACATGCAACAGATAAATGATTCTTTTGGACCAAAAAGCTCATATTGCGACTTTGCTTCTCGTTCTGGATCAGGCGCACTGCTCATATCAGGTCTAATTGACATGTGTACCTGTGACCCTTCACATTTGTGTAATGGCTTTTCTCAATAGGCTACTGAATGGACATTGGTGAAAATAGAAGTAACACACTAACACACGTACACAAAGCTGTGAGGACCTGAAGTCCCAGCAATGCGGCTGTTCAGAGGCAAGAAAATTTGGGAACCAGCAATATGAGTTTTCTATCCCAAATGAAACAAGGTAATAGCTAGCTAGCTAACTAAGCTGAGGTGAGCGGCCAAACTGAAAATTAGTCGGACAAACAGCTGTAACCTACTCTAAGTAGGTAGTAAACTTCATGTTTAATATTTCATCATCCGTCAAAAAGTTGACAGCAGTTTTGAAGCTGATTTGGCTTCAATGAAGCCAATTTGGCTTCATTGAAGCTGAAGCCGGCTTCGAGGGATGTTATTTCTGATCTGTACTGTACATATAAGAGTGAGATACGTAACTCTTGATGTTAGATTAATCAGAATTGGAAAAGACTAAAAACCTCGGGAAAAACTATGTAAGGATTCGCGAAATGAACAGTAAGTTTAAAATCGGGTCAGGCACTCAGGCAAGCAACAAAAATGGCCAAAAATAACCAAAAATCGGAATTACCAAAACTGACTATACCTACAAAACACTCTAGTATTCACAGCAGTCAATCGGCTAATCCGATCGGTCCGTTGTACCGAAACTGCAATTTATTTGATTTCGTAATACTCTTATGGGAACGGGGTCCCTGGTACAAAACCTATATACCATTAAGATTTGGCGTAGTTTGTTATTGTTATGTACCAAGAGTACAGGTCATGTACCTATTCCCTATTATGTACTCTTGTTGTTACCAAGTTTGTAACGATTCAGGAAAATGAGGCCCAACCGCCCAAATGGCATACCCGCACTTTCTGAGAACAAGCGGAGCTACACAGGTCACTGTCTTGCCAATGGCGGGAACCCTACTCCCCTCCCCATCCCTCAAAACCCTATGTCACGCCCGAAACTATACGCAGACTGAGCTATTCTATTCTATGCTTTAGTCTATTCTTATGCAATGTAGTCTATTTGTGTTTCAGCTGAATCCCCGCGGCATGTCGTACGGAATAGTGCTGGTGGTGAAATTCCACCCCATCTTTTTGACCAAGGCGGATCGAGCGTATCAGATCAAGTGTTTCTATCGAGAGACTGAGACTGAGGTCCGCAGCGGCATGGAAGTCAGGTCGGTCCAGAAATAAAGTCCATCAGAGCAAGAACTAAGTTTGTGGATTGTCTATCTCCTGTGAACGAGCATGTGTTGAAGATAAGCCAGAGGACTGAATTTTTGTTTTGGCTCAGGCTTATAAGGCTTAGGCGCAGGGTTAGAACAAAATAAGTAAAAACCGCTGACGTTTCTTGCCTTTATAGCGAGATTTGTACTGGCTCATTTAGAAGACAAGAAATGGACGTACGTCTAAATTTCGATTTCTTCACCAGATTATGACTGGTTCATGCCTGTCCGTAAGAAAATGTCTGTTAATCCAGAAAAAGTGGTAAAAAAGATTTGCCCTGGACATAGCGTCCTGGCTGATCCAGTCCTGTGGTGTAGAGCTCACTTTAATTCTTGGCCTGGAGTGATAGGAGAATCGCCTGGAAAGCGACTACATCCGTAGAGGGGGCGGGCTGCTCCACCAGGCAGACGCCCTGCACGGACCAAAGTTAGCTTACCACATAGATGCGGTATAACTGACTCCTTGGCGATAGACTGCGGGTTGTCAGAAGGACATGTGGCCTTAGTCTCTTGCTGAAGGAGATTTCGTAAATTTAGTGGGTGGGATTCGAACTGCCAAGCTTCAAATTTCAGATTCGAGTTAGGAGAATCTAACGATGCTTTTACAGAGATCTACTAACCTGGCTTAATACTGAAAACTGGAACAGCTTTTCTGCAACAGCTGATCAAACTTTTTGCTTTCGGACAAACGCACACACTTGCGGACGGGTACGAACTAAGCTTTAAGGAGCAAGAAACTCAGTTGTGCTGCGATGGGTCTTCAGTGTGCTATAACGAAACTCGTGCAAAAACGAGACCTTTTTATTGGCAGTTTGTTTACATTTGCACTATAACGAAACCCAATCCTTTGGGAGTCAATAATGCAAAACCTAGCCAGCGACCGGAACAGGTATATAGCTAAACTACTAAAACCTAGACAAAGCCAATAATGGTAGGATCTATCTGACGCACGGTGATTGTCAAACCCAGATTCGTTCTGAAGTCTAGGAACGAATAGTGGACTACATACATAACTTAAGAAGTAGCCCTAATATCAGCAAATCCTTTTTAGACGCAGTCTAAACTACCTAATGCATTCACAGTCTGCCTAAACGCAGTCAAAGTACATCAGTCTCTGTTTAAACGCAGTCTAAGGGCCTATTCCTTTACCAGATTAAAGGGTTAATTTTAATCGGACTAAACGGTTTGAAAATTCAGTTTAAAAATGCCATTCCAAAACCCTCGGATTAAATGGACTTAACTTTTAGCGCGCTGCTTTTTAATCGGACTAAATGGACTTAACTATGCACGCTAATATTAAACGCACGTGTTAAATCCTTTTAGTCCAGTGGTAGTTTTGGAATGGGGTCAGACTAAAATTACGCCGCTGATTTCGTTTAACTCGTTTAGTCCTATTTAACCCGATTTGCCATTGTTAAACCTCGGACTAAAATAAGTCCAGTCCGTTTAATCCAGTAAAGGAATAGGCCATAAGTTAGTCCCGGATTAAACTCAGTCACTGGCCCTACGTCCAGCAGAGTCTGGTTAGACGCAATCTAACTTATTGTTATTTCTAGTCCTCTGACGACAGCGGAAAACCTGGAATCGCAGCACGCCGCCCCTCGCTGCACCTACGACATCCGACAGAACGGGCACGACGGGGCAGAAGCCAATTTCGTCCGGGTCGGCGATCCGATCGTTCACGTGTTCAACTGCGACAACAGTAAGGGTCGATTCATACTTACAGCCGTATGTCCGTGCATACGCTTGATCAAGCTACTAAAGCCCATTTCATATTTGTGTGAAGAAAGGGAGGGGGATTCTTACTGAAAGAAATCGGCATCATCATCAGAATGACCCAGAAGGGATCAAACCACCCGTCTCTGTATCTGCACACCAGCGCTCTACCATTGAGCTAATGATGAGCTGTCGTAAATCCCTTTATGTAAATCGTATATAAAGGGTTAACTTTAATCCAGCTTTTAACGGTTTAAAATTATGCTAAAAATGCCATTCCAAAACCTCCGGATTAAAGGAATATTTCTTCACCCTACGACACAGTTAATCTGGTTAATCTAATCAAGTTAATCTGCTTCATATAAAGGCCCTAACGAAAATAGTGTCTTATATTTCAGGCGATATGTACGGTATGCTGGTAAAAGACTGTTTTGTGGATGATGGGAAAAATAATCGACAACAAGTGATCGATTCAGAAGGGTAGGTTGATCGATTAGATCTCTATCTCAAAGACCATATTGTGTCACGCTTTTTAACCTTTAGGTGCCAAAAAAGCGAAGAAATACATCATAACTTTTTTGCAGGGACTCTTAAAAAAGACGACATATCCAAAACCGTCATCGGATGTCTAATTAATCATTTTGGTCTAATTAGACGCGGCGGGGGTCTAATGTATCGACCCATGGCCGATCTACCCGATGCTAGACACTCGTGAGAAACCCACGACCCCCTGTGACCCACAATTTTATCCCCCTCGCTTTTCACGGCCTGAATTTTGGGGTTCTTCCCAGCCCCCTCCCCCTCTACATGGATGCATACAGTGCACATATACGACTGTAAGCACAGTTTGTTTAACACGTGGGGTATGGGGGACCCCCAGATTTTTGATTTTGGTACAAGGGCGCGCAAAATTTCTATCAAAAAGGCTTTTAAATATTGTTATTTCCATCAGACTTAAATGTCAGTACAGGACCTCCCCCCAAATAGACAATAGACCGTATGACAGTAAGTATGAATCGACCATTGTCAAGAAATGGAGGGGGGATTCTCATCGAAAGAACGACAGCATCATCATCAGAATGACCCAGGGGGCATTCGAACCACCCATCTCTGGATCTGCAGACCAGCACTCTACCGTTGAGCTACTGGGCCGATGATGAGCTGTCGTAGATCCCTTTAAGTACTCTAGGGGGCCTATCTTACTTCACACCATAACAGAGTATATAATCCATTGCAGGTGCCCCCTTGACGAGGGAATCATGGAAGTGCCTGACTACGCGGACAGTTTATCCGAAGCGATCGCCGAGGCTACTGTTTTCAAGTGGCCCGACCAACCGGCCATTTATTTCACCTGCCAGATTGGACTCTGCATGAAGGAGACTGGGGAATGTGAAGGAATCGTTGTAAGCGCAGGCTCTTATTGGATTAAACGGATTAGAGTTTAGCATCAGATTAACTTTACGTAGCTACTCTTGATCCACTTGTGGATAACAAAGGTCTGCGTGCCACTGTTAGCATGATCCGGTTTGTTAATCAATAAACAATTTCAATCTAAACTAGTAAATCTCAGAAAAATGGGTCAAAACTCCTGCCTATATTCCACAGGAAATATAAAGCTGCAATATGCTCTTTTAATATTTAATAACACTAGGACAGTCATAAGACCGTACTCAGCTGTTGTTACTGCTGATAAATTGAAGTGCAAAATTTAAAATATAGGTATACGTGATTTAAAAACGGTTTCAGAAAAAAATTAGGCTCGTACTGGACTTGAACCAGGAACCTCTCGCAAGCTAAGCGAGAATCATTGCACTCGACCAACGAGCCCTGAAGTTGGTGTCCTAAAAGTCAAACATGATATGTAACTGCTGCCTGCTGGTACATAGTTTACATGGTCAAGCTGAATAATTCGTAACTGCAACTATTTACTAATAACCAAACCAAACTTTGTTTGGTTTCGCAGCGATTTAGTTGGAATAATTATTAAAAGTTACGTACCTACTGCCTAGTCAGTTTAAGAAAAATTTTAATTTCGACTGTGCTACATCCACAACGTTTGCTGATTAGCTCCGTTGTTTAATCTTTTACAACAGCTGCCGGTTCGCTCAGCAGTTAGAGCGAACGCTCTACGAGCGGATGTTTAGTGGTTCGAATCCACTCCGGCGCGTTCGTTTTTTTCATATTCGCTAAGTTTGGAGAGAAACCTGTAGATTGGCTGTCCAAGATCGAGGTACCTGTCTGTCCTGTGTTATTAAACACAGGAAATCTGACCTACCCGAATTAACGTTGAGAGCTGAGATTCTGAATATAGTATATAGGCCGCCCCTGAGGGGGCCGCGTAAAAAAGGAATATGTCTATAAGGAGCTCTTGTTGCCAACGGCGATTCAACTTGTACAAATCACATCCTATCCAACCCATTGGCTTGTACTTGTGTCTGTTTTAGCCTCCAATCTGTGGCAAGCGAAAACACGCCCTTTTGTCTCGACTGGCAGCCGCAGCGCGTCGACACAAGCGATCGGTGAACGAGACTGATCTTCGGCCGATCAAGGAGGAAGGGGACGACGAAATGGAGCTGGATTTGGAAGTCAGAAAACTGATCGTTTTCGATATCGACGAAGGTGACCATCGTTTCTTGACATACATGTATAAAAGGGGATGGGAGCATGGGACCCCCCCGGGCCCCAATATCGAGGAGCCGGGAGGGAGGGTCCCGAAAATTTGGGCAAAGTTAAGTAAAAATTGCATTTTTTGGGTAAATTTACAAAATTTTGCAAAATTTAGGATATTTTTGGTCAATCAATCCCCACACACTGGATTAGATCTTTCCACAAAGCTCACATTTACTTACTAATTTCACCTATTAAGCCCCAATAAGACCAGAATAACTGTACCAAAATAAGCACATTAGTAAACCATTATATACAAGATTACAACCTCACGCTCACACAACTTTTGCTCCGGCAATTCAACCGATAAAATGAATACCCTTTACATTCCTTCAACAACAATCAGACAACATGACGAATAAGTCAAAGCAATTTAGTGAAAGCCACTCAGAAGTTAGAAATCTTAGGGTGTTTAAGTTCATAACTATTTGGCACAAACCCTACCAGATACGAATTCGTGTACAAAACATAAAGGTGGACGAAAGGTCACTAATATATTCAGCCAGGACAAATACGGCGTACAAGCAAAACTGCGATTCTGCAAAAGCAATAATCAGCAATTCTATTGCAGCGCTACCCACCAACAACGCTTACGTCACGTCGAGCAGTAATTTACAAACGGCTCGACCAACCACACCACAATCGACCCAGCCCGCAGGTCCCATCCAGACTACCACCCCCATGACCCCAGCTACGGCCCCTCTCTCGGATGACCTTTTGAAAAAGTTCCTATCGGGTCAGTACGAGCCCACCCCGGAACTGGTTGCTAAGATTCGATCCTGGCTGGGCTGGTCCCCCCACGAAACCACCACGGCTTTGCCAAACGAACAAACGGTCGGCACTGTGCGACTTTTGCCCAATTTCTCGGCCGATATCAAACACGAAAGGTGGGTTTAGACTGATGACACGTTTCTTGAAATTAAAGTTTTGTGGAATTCAAACTTGCGCAAAAAGCAAATATATGCCAGTATATTATGTAGCTACATTGCAACAACCAAAAGTAAGAATATAATAAGAGTATAGCAAATCCTATCATATAAATCGATAGTCTTTTAACAACTAGCATCATAACGAGAAATTCTACCCTCTTTTCAAACTTATATTCTCAGTCATGGATGTTCCACTAACATTTACACTATTTTTTCAGGTCTCCCTCTTCCAATCGCGAAAAGAAGATTCTAAAAGAAGCCAACGGAAACTCAGAGTACAGTTTCCAAAAGTCCCACATCACGAAAACGGAAGAGAATAAAATCTGCTACGGGCCAGAGATGGTGATCGCTTTTGCCTTCCTGCTAACGGTGGTTGCTCTTGGCCTTTTGGCCATTACCATCAAGGTCTGTGTTCCTCTGGTCCGGATCTGGGGCTCAAAATCCCGGGCAACGACCCCAGATACCCTAAGCACTGTGTCCGGAAACCCCGGGAATTTTTACTACGCCCCTCCGGTCGATACCCGGTTGGTTCCTGGCTTCATGCGCGCCTGGACGGCCAAAACCCTGGGTTACAACGCCAATTAGCTCAAGCCTGACAAGCAGCCTGATTTTGTGAACCTAGGTTCGATTCATACTTACAGCCGTATGTCTGTTTCGCCGGCAAAGTTACGAAAAAGTAAGGCAGGCTTTCATTCTGACCGATTGGGGGCCTGAACTCGATTAGGACAAAAATCTAAGTTTTGAAAGGGAGGGGAGAGAATTGTGGCTTGGGAGGCTTAAAAACCTCCCCACACCTGACACCCGTATATGCTCCTGAGGCCCTGTTTTCTCTCCTATTGAAAGAAACGATCTTTAAACCAATTTTTTGAGACTCATACATCGATCAAAACTAGCACCCCTACTAATTACTAATTTTGCCAGCTGAAATTTGATCGGACATACGGCTAGGTATGAATCGACTCTGAATAGTTTATATAACTTGTTATCTACATACCTATACAGTATACAGATTTATAGCCGGTTTTATACGCTGCCCCAAGAGTACGCTAGTCGAGTTAAAGATTCTTTAATATATCCATTTGCGACCATGTACTCTTGGTACCTTATGTATTTATCCATTCCAATTACCTTAGCCTGATATTTTGCACTGCACTGTTTGTTTTTATTAGTACAAGCAAGAGTCTATAAAAAGGGTTTTCATTATCCCTATTATGCGCTCTTGCTTCAAATACACAATACATATTTTGTTTTCGTAGCCTGGACCTTGGAAATAGATATTGCTTAATGCTCTTGCTATACAAAATTGTAAAATCCTTTGACAGGACAATTTAATTAAATCGGAAGTTTCTACAGACCTAAGAAAAAAATAAGGACCTCATTATCTATTTCTCTTATGGGACTCAGGGGCCTGTTGCATAAAACTTTTCATAAGTAAATAGGTCCAATAGGTAAATAGCTATTGTTTAGTTTGCGTTGCATAAAGCAATAGGTTAATAAGCAATAAGCAATAGGTTCTAGGTTAATAAGCAATAAGCAATAGGTTCAATAGGTGAACGCTAACGTTAGTTCAATAGGTGTTTTGCAATAGGCTCAATAGGCGAGTGTTGCATAAATGCAACAATGCTTATTGGACCTATTGCTTATTGTTTTATGCAACAGGCCCCAGACCTAAGTTAACAGTAATTAAGGATGGGTCCTACCAAGAGTACATAATAGCTTCTCACTCTATATAGAAGAAGAGTGAGACACTCTCCAGCCTGCCTGTGTTCTAGCACAGGCAGATGCGCTGGTCGTTTTCACGCTACATGTTGACATTCTATGCAACATGTGACTGGCCAATCAGCGCGTAGATTCCCTGCGTAACACACTTTAGTATATAATCGCTGATGCGTTGATAAGCATTAAGATAGGGATAAAATCTTAATAACTCATTATTTATTCATAGTCTGCTTGTAAAAACATTAAAAAAGGTTTGCACATACCGTTGGGGATATTTTGACAAACTTTCAGCGAAATTGATTGAGAAACTTTTGAGATATAAACTTTTCTGAATTTCTTCAAAGTTTCTCAATCAATTTCGCTGAAAGTTTGCCAAAATATCCCCAAAGGTATTTGCAAACCTTTTTTAATGTTTTTACAAGCAGACTATGAATAAATAATGAGTTATTAACCCTTATCCCTATCCCGTTTTATGATTGGAGCACGTGCACAGGCGTCTGCCAATCAGAGAATAGAAGCTCGCTTCTGATTGGCCAGTCACATGTTGCATAGAATGTCAACATGTAGCCTGAAAACGACCAGCGCATCTGCCTGTGCTAGAACACAGGCAGGCTGGAAAGTGTCTCACTCTTCTTCTATATAGAATGAGACGCTATTATGTACTCTTGGTCCTACTTAACCGGTCCAGCTTATTGGATTATACTGGCGGTGGATTACTGCATATATCTCGAGCTTATCTGTGTGCGGCGTACTTTCAAATCTATAGGCACGGAGGGGTCTAACGAGAAACAACCCCCCTCCCTTAAAAACAATTCAGATGACAATCTTTCCAAATAAATTGTTTAAACAATAAGAAAAAACAAACAATGTGATTGCTGTTCAAATCTTAAGTCCTTTTTTACTGTTTACTTTACGGAATTCCCAAAATTTGCAAATTTTAGAATTACCTCCCCATCGAGATCTTACATCCCCCCTCGAGACCGGGAGGCGGGATCCCATCTACAAGTATGAGTGGTTGGGTTTATTTATGTTTGTGAAGTTTAGTTTTTCTCGAGCTTATTTTACTCTTGTTTTCCATGTTTTTGCGTGTATAGTTTATGTTTATGGTGCTTGCTTAACAAACTCATTTACAATAAATTATGTACCAATTTTACACTGCAGACAAACCCGAGTTATGAAGTTTCTTACCCACTGTTCCACTATTCCCTACTTGTCCTCAAGGACCCAAGGACAAGAAACAACTTTGTTAGCTACACTTAAAAATTAATAGAATCGTTCGGCTAATTTTTTGCATATTACCCACATTTAGTCTAAGTTTCAACTTTGCCCGAAAAAACTGTCTGATCTACATAGCAAAGCAGTACTGGCAATTGTTTACGGACAAACCGACAGGGACAAGGATAAGGATGAAATGAACCCAGCTTTACGAACCACTACAAGCAAGAGTACATAATAGTGTCCCACTCTATTTAGAAGATACTAAAGACTACTTCTACATAAAGTGAGACACTATTATGTACTCCTGCTACAAGCCTAGAGAAAGGCCTAACAACAGAGTGATATAGAGGATGATAGGAGTAGATAACAACCAACAAAATATGAATTGCCAAAGCAAAGACCAACGGAGCTGGGCTTAATAGTACATACTAAGCCCAGCCAGGCTGCGGAGAGCGCAATTAAAACTTTCACAGTCAATGCAGACTCAGCCTCAAACTTTGGCGCCGGGAAGCGCACTGTTCTCAAGCCCCATAAACTATCATAAAAAATCCCATTCCGATAATCCGCATTGATGAAAAAGTTGCTCATTTCAAAGAAATAAACCTACTGGCTGGATTTTAGCAAGGTGCAAATTAAATTTAAATTTGATTAAGTCCAAATTAAATTCGGTTTTGGTCAAATTTAGGACGGAAACAAAATTATTTCCTAGACTGCTTTCTGTGAGCCATTCCTTTACCGGACGAAACTAGTTTCAGTCCAAGTCCGAATAAAATATTTAAAATCACGCTTTAAACTTCCATTACTTTGCGGAGTAGGTATGCAGCAAGCGGACTTATTTTTCAGCACGCTGATATTTAGTCACACTAAAAACGGACTAAATAGCACTATTTTCATCGCGTATGCTCATTCCTTCTAGTCCTTAACAGTTTCCAGTGGGTTATGATTAATTAATACTCAACTAATTACCTTACTTATTAATAAGTATACATATACCATAGTCCATAACCATACATAGTTGACACAAAATTTTCGTTCCTAAATTTCGGACTAAAGTATAAGTCAATCTTGTTGAACCGGCAAAACCGGCAAGTTTTCGTCGGAAATACATTTTTTCGTAACGAAATCTTGCCTAAACGCTCACGAACTTAGTTCAACTAGACTTTAGTAGCGTGTTTTTTTCATACTATCGGCTACCGTTATTTCAATAATTAATATTAATATTAAAAGTAGCTATTTAAAATACTTTTAATAGTAATAATTTTATTAATATTAAATTAAAAATAATTTGGGAATTATATTTATATTATTTTATTAAAAAGTTCTGGGACTTCTATTTAGATTAATATTAAACTAAAAATAAATTAGGTACGTTATTTATATGTTGTACCCGAGGAACAGAAGTCGGGGACCGATGACTGGCAGGGGACCACGAGAAAAAGAGGCAAAGAGAAACAATGAGGGCAAGGGGCAAAAAAACCGGCGCCCCTTTTATGAGTTTTTGTTGGGGTATAGAGGTGAAGGATCTGGTTTTTTTAGGAAGATGATTGGTTGTTTAATTATTATTATTTTATTTTTTTATTTTTTTTTTAGACGAGACGTCGACTCTGTACTATGGAATGGTTTTTTTTTTTTATCAGAGATAGAGTTGGGAATGTAAGATAATATTATATTAATTTTTTTGGTGTAGGGATTGGTTTTTTTGATTTTTGTAAAAAAGGAGGCTAATTACTTGTGGGAAAAAAGGAAAGAAATAAGGATGGTCGGAGATTATATTACAAGGCAGGGGGAACGGGGGGGGGGCGGGGGAAAAAAAAAAATTTGGGGAATAAAAAAAAAGATATTCCGCGTGGGGGGGGGGGGGGGGGGTTCGGGGACGAGGGGTAGGAAAAGAGTTGGTCGATTGGGGGGGGGGGGGGGCGGGGTTTTGCGGGGGGGGGGGCCCGGGTATGGGGTGGGGGGGCGCTCCCCTTTTGTTTTGGGTGGGGGGGGGGCCCCCCGGAGGAGGCCTTTTGTGTGGGGGGTACCCCCCCCCCCGTTGTGGCCTTTTTGGGGAGATAATGGTCGCAGCATGTCCGCGCTGCTAGGCCACAAACGTGGCCAGTGTCATACTCTTGTCATTATGCACTCTTGTTTATATTAATATTAAATTTAAAAGATTTCGAGGGCTTTATAGTTTCAATATTTTGCTGTAAATCATAAATTACGCCACCACAAGTAATGGTCGAACAAGTCTAAACTAGACGCACTAGACTTGTATTAAATTAAAAATAAATTGAATAGAGTATTTATATTAATATTAAATTAAAAATAGGCAGGGACCCTATTTACATTAATAGTTTATTAAAAATGAAATCCTAATATTAAAATAACGGTACTATCGGCTAATAATAAAGCTGTTATATATACCTTTATATACCTTGAAAATTTCCCCCTAATATTTTTATATAAGTATATACACTGTCCAGTGGCGTACCCAGAAAAAAATTGCGTCACTCAGAGCACAGAAAAAACCAAAAAATTATTTTAAAACATTTTTTCAGTACCTTTTGCCATAATTATGATAAAAAATACGTCATTTTGTAAGACGAAACTTTTTCTTTAGCTCGAGATCTGACAATTACGAAAAGTTTGTTATCAATTTTTCGGTTATGAAAAAACTCCATTAGAAAAACGACAACGCAGACACCCCGACGCAGACATACAATGTTAAAACTGAAAATAATAAATAATACCAATCAAAATACACAAGCAGCGAAACAACGAAAAACACATCGCAGTGAATTAAAACAATAACAATCTAAAACAGGAAGAAAGCAAATATAAGTGAAAAACTGAGTTATAATTCTTACAAAAAATTTAGGGCAAACGGAAGAAAGGAAAACTGCTAACAGAAAAAAGCACAAAAAAATGTGAAAAAAGCAAGTTAGGCCAGGGCAGGCCAAGGGTGATTTCATTCATACTTCCGAGTTTCGTTGACTTTTTCCTGTCGACATCGCAATGCCGATAGGTCTTCACGCTGCTTCTAGCAGCGTAGATTGCACGGATTTCTGATTTATGTGACGTTTCCACAATGAGGGTAATATTTCAAGGCTTAGCCGTTGGTAAGCATTACACATACGTGCTTACCACTGACAGCCACTGATACTACAAAATTAGATAGTGATTATTGATACCGTATGTAATTGATCTGTGAGTCGCAATAACGCGCCGGTGAAAGCTTTTTTAGCGACGAATTTTGGGCATTTAGAACATAAAAAACGTTCTAATTTTAAAAGCCTTCGTTGAAAAAAATTTCAACAGCGGACATTTTCGACGATAGGTAGGTAATTAATTGAGATAGGTAATTCAGTGTTCGTCGTTGAAAATGTTTCGATCAATCCAAAGTTTTCACCTGCAAACATTTTTAACGACGGATTATTATCGACGACGAACATTTTGCTTCAATAAATCAGGCCAAGAACTGCGCACTGCGCAGTCGCGACAGGGCAACTGAAACAATTCATCGGCTTTGTTCATTTCGATCAGCCTTTGTTATATATTCTATTCATCACTTTAGTTAGTTGGCGTGTCTTGAGGCCATTAACACGAGGGCGCATTATTGCTGCATCGTATCGCGTATGGCAGATGAACGGACACACGAAAAAGATTCAACAACTCGAATTCGCCCGCTCGGCGCTATGGCGTTACGCCATGGACAAAATGCGCCTTTTGTAAGTTCAGATAGATCACGCTGTAATGGGTTTTGCAATTTGATTTTATCAATGTTGATCAAGCCAGTCTCGAAACGCACGAAAAACTAAGCTTGAAACTGCGAAAGCTAAATTCTTGAGCCCCAAAAGCATCGTTAAACCCTTATGCGTTCATGTTCGCTAACTTCACATCTCTCATTGCCACACTCTCGAAAATTTCGGATGTGCCGCGTTTTATATTCTTTTGAATATTGTTGAACGAAAAAACAACTAAGGGAAAGTCCCAAACTGTAAAAATTTCTCTACTCGCAAGACGTACTTGTTACAAAAATGTCTGTGTCGCGGTAACTACTAGACTATGAAGCCGATCGGTAACATTACTATTCATTGACTTGACAGATTGATGAATTATGACATTGACATTGACAATCTGTGTAGTAACTAATTTAATACTTTGTTTACATTATTTGTAATTTTGTATTGTTTTTACTTTTGTGCTAAGCTGCAAAGCATGCAAACAATTTCTTTAGTTTTAAGCGTTCAAAACCTGGATATTTACACTGGACGTTAATTTATCTCACATGTAGTTGTAGAAATTGTTGAGCCGCGAGTTCAAAAATGAGCGATTTGACGCTAATATTACCAAAAAATTGCAACCAGACACAAATATTGCAATACTTGCGATTCAACACTTCATCATTAACCCTTTAATACGCAGAGCATCTCACTCCAGTAGCCCGTTTCAATAAACTCACAGGCAGACACTCGCATGTGACGCACACAATGGGATCGCATGCACAGCTTGCCTGCGAACACACGCAGTTACGCTGACATTTGTGGGCTATTATATGCCAATTATATGGATTGAAATCTTTTGCAGCTTTAAAAATGCTACTTTTCTCAACTTTTATTCATTGTTTCTTTTCAGTTTTAGTGCTAAACTTGCACAACGTTCTGAAAGTATTAATATATAAAAATATGGATTTTTTAAAAATTTCATACGGCTAAAAATTTTCACAAAGAAGGTTCCTAAATTGAACAGGTTCACCTGTAAATCAAGTAAATTCATAAATCAACATTAAACTAATCAGATTTTAGTGTTAATTGGCACTAAGAAAGCTCGCACAGGCCACCCATCGGCCTGTGAAAAAACGCCACAATTGTGAGCTCGCTCACAGGCACAATTTTTTATTGAAACCGAACGGCCTGTGAGCGATTTGTGGCTGTTCAAAATTCTACCTGTGCCTGTGGCCTGTGGCTGTGAGATATTGAAACAGAATTCACAGGTAATGAATGTGAGATTGGGTAGTAATCACGTGATGTGCCAAATGGCAGCTCTGGGTATTAAAGGGGTATATGAAACCAAACTAAATGAAACTTTCAAACTGTCACTTAGTACAGACTGTGCACGATGAGGCAGCTAAATTCAAAAAAATGCTGCTTGTATTTGCAAATGCAACAATTTGTTTTCAATTAATGATAAGAAAATAACATTGCAAGGCGACAGGTTCAAACTTTGCGAAAGTGATAAAAGTGGCATACAACTTTTGCATAAAATTGCTGCTTGTTGTGATTTCAATAATTTGAGTATTGTAGCATCTACTTGTCTCCGTGGGTTCAGGGTTTACGACTGACTTTATAACCAATTGTGAAAAAAACTATATAATTCACAAAATGCAAAGACAGTTAATTTTTTGTAGCATTTTTTAAATCCACCATACTGGTAGAATATAAAGCATTTTCGACATGACTGTTGATGAATTACTGGCAGAGCAAGTTTTGCTGCTATAATTTCGCTTAAACTGGGCATATTTCCCTAACCTTTTTATCGATTCTATTGCGGGACAAGCCCCAGTAGCGTAGCCAGGATCAAGTCAAGGAAGGGACCGACGTGCATTTTTGCCCGAAAATTTTTCAGTTTGCCTACCGGGGCACGGTGGGTGCTACGCGACTAAAATTTCGTCATCTGGATATCGGTATACTGGATGGGTTCTTACAATCAACGAAGCTCAAACTTAAGATCTGTGGCACAAATAAAATGACCACAAATTAAGTTGGCCTCCAAAAGTTTATCACGCATCACACAATAACATTAATGCAAAGTTTATTAAAACATCACTTGTAATCGACAAACTGAAGTCGAGTACAAAATGACACACTCGACTAACAAGATTCAACATTATACATAGACAGTGGCGTAGCCAGAAAAAAATTCGGGGGGAATAACTTTTCAATTTTTTAACATGTGTTAAAAATGCACTTAATGGCTATTTTAACGCAATAAGCGACACATATTCGCATTTTTCGGTCAGAAACAATGCTACTTTTCGACCACAACAGCATCTAACGTAAAATCGGAACTCAAAACCCCGAAAATTACAAAAACAATGGCCCGCCATGGATCCGGAAGCTAGTAAATCTGCAAATTTTCCGAAATTTTTTGGTATTAAAAAGTGTACATTTACTAAAAATGTCATTTTTGTAATGATAAAACAGCGAAAACGGAAACTCATCATGCAAAATGCAACTATATGCACATACATATGGTTTCAGGCAAGACAAAAGCAAACAACACTGAGCCAAAGAAGTGCAGGGGTCTGGGGACGACAGTCCCCAGAAAAAAAGTGGGGAATTCTTTGATTTTTAGACTAAATTTGGTCAATTGGAGACGTATCGGAAATTTTTTTCGGCCGGACCATAAAAACCAGAGGGGGGGACCCTTGTGTAAAATTTCAATTGGAAAAAATTCCGGGGGGATATCCCCCATTCCACCCCTGGCTACGCCCCTGTATATAGATATCTTATCGGTTTCATAAAAACGTGTTTTCTATTACATTTCGTCAAACTTATTTTAATTTTAAACTTGAAACGTATATATTTTATTTTATTAGTCATGAAGTACTAGATTGATTGAATTAAATAAACAGATTTTCTCCAATTTACAGAATGCCCAAACAAAGTCAATTACGAGTTAATTATAAATAAATTAGGATGATTTTAGTCAATTATTGTAAAGCATTAACAAAACCGTTTTGTCTACTTTTTCGCGTGCAAACTGGACTAGACCCATATATACTTTTCCCGCGCAGACAATTGGCTAGTTTTTGGAAATGCTAAAGGACAAGTATGAACCGGGCTTTAGTCGAATTTCTGAACTGATGCTAATGTCCAAATCAATTTAACACAGAAGCATCACAATTAAAATGTCCAACGTTTTGCACTTTTTTTACAAATATCTACGGAAAATTTTGTTAAAAGTTTTGTCAATTAAAAGTTTAATTTTAGTAATTAAACTAATTTAATTAAATTTAATTAAAAATTAGTTAATTATAATTTTAGTTTACCCGGTGTTAGTACAGCTGAATGTTGTTTTATACAGTCCCCAAATAATCCGATATATATACATCTAATTTCGTGTAAAACCCTTATACACATATGCAGCAAGAGTAGATCACAGGGATTATTTAGTAAATAAATAAGGACCCTCACGTACTCCTGATAAATACGGAGATTCATAAAAAAGCCTTTAATTTTAGACTCGGTCAAAAACGTTTTTCAAATTAAATAGAACCTCGTAGTGAAACGTTCTAGGTACGTACACATTATATTCCATACAAGTACGTGTTTGCCCTGACAGGTTTAAGTTAAACACCTTCTATGAATGCCGCCCATAGAATATAACAATCAATCACCAGGTAACTAATTTGCCACCAATCTTTACAACTTTGTTACTGTTCAAATAGTCCCTGTGCAGGTAGGCAGATCGGTAAGTCCATTTTTGTTTTTTAAACTTTTCCGCCTGAACCAGTCTGCGAATGCGTCTGAAATAATCCCACGAGTCTGGCTCCAATTCGTCTAGGGGTTTCAGGCCGTCCAGATAAAGCTCGAATAGCCACTGGGGATATTCTTTATCTGGCTTGATTTCAGGGTCAGTGCCGCCTAAAAAATACAAAAAAACAATGTTAAAAAAACTTTGGCTTCAAAAATGTCCTTATTCTTA